>JAQHUG010000177.1:3457505-3480181 GCA_028555095.1 Dicrostonyx torquatus
TCCTTCATGGCCTCTGTATCAGTTCCTGCCTCCAGGTTCTTGTGTGAGTTCCTTCTCTGACTTCCTTTAATGCCAGATTGTGATGTGGAACTAAAAGATGAAATAAACCATTTCCTCTTCAAGTCGCTTTTGGTCGTGCTGTTTTATCACAGCAATAGACACCGAGCTAAGACCAGGAGTCAATTTGGAAGTATGTGTGAACGTAGTCACCATGTATGAAGGTTAAGTTTACAGGTATGATGAGGAGATGGAGGCAGACACTCACCTGTCCTGCGAAGCTGAGGACAAGGTAAGGGAAGTACGAGTGAGAAATGAATCCTGAAATTCCCCTGAATCACACATCAAAAACACAGGAAACAGTTCATGAACGCTCTGGAGAAGGACAAGGGGTAATCAATTGAAAGAGATAGCTAGCATTTTGTCCAATAAAAAATATTGAGGTAGAAAAAGGGGATTAAAGGTTTTTGTTTGTTGGCTATTTTTTTTTCTAATTTCTAACTGTAGTACTTGGTAGCATGAGGCTATTTGGTACCAGGGGCAGGATTTCCCTAGCCTACGAATAAAGGTGTGTAGAAGGTGGTGCTGAACACCGAGTGAGTGGTCTTCAATGGAGACCATAATGTAGAGATTGTGACCTAAATATGGCATGATAGAGATACTGGTTCAGAATAAGGGCTGTTTAGTTTTGGTTATTTTGAAAATTCCAAGAAAAGTCAAATTCCCATAAGGCAGTCTTCTGAAAAAATCGTTTAACGAGAATTTAATTTTTCAAGAACATAGGAAATGTATCTACCAGACCTTTCCTATTTCTCTATTCCCACTGTGTTTTCAACTGCTTCTTCTTATTTCTGCCCATGTACTGTTTCAGTCCATATCTAGCTCCTCCTGTCTGGACCACTCCTCCTCACACCTATTCCTCACATATCTTTTAAAGAAATCTTTCTGAAAAGAATATTGGCTCACAATACTTCTGTGGTGTCAGTTGCCAACCTGCTTGGATCAGGTTGCTGTTTATCTGGTTAAATAGAATTTCTTCATGTGTCTGAGCACATGGCTGCTTCCTTCTGGATGGAGGCGGAACAGAGGCTCGTGAAACTATCAAGGAAGCTAAAAGATCTCCTAAGAATGATAAGAGCCATGAGCCCCCCTTTCCCAGAGTTGCAGAAACAGCAGACAACCACAGAGCGGGTAGCAACTCTTTGCTAGAGGTGCTGTCTGTGAGTGGGGCAGGGAACTCCAGAGATGTGGCATTTGTGAGTAGCCACCCATGCTGGGGGGGGGGGGAGTGGGACTTGTGATGTTACATCTGACAGAGTCACCCACATATCTGTAAATAACCCCTCACCTCCATTCTTGTAAGTAACCGCAATGAATTTCTTGGCTTACCAAGCCAGACTTGGTTGGATTAATTTCTTCGGTATGTCGTTGGTCTGTCCCTGTCTGGGCTGAGTAGATGTTCATCTTCTCGGGAAAAGTTATGCAGAGACCTGTGATGGTGTCTCTGCTAGAGACTGTCATTTGTTCAATACACTGAGCAAAGGCAGACTGTTCTTACAATTGTTCTAGTTAGGCCTCTCCCATTCTTTGAGGGTCTGAATAGAACAAAATGGTGTAAGGTGGGAGGGTTCAATTTCTCTTTTTCAGGCTGCTTGAACTGAACTTTGATCTGCCCTTGGCATTCCTGGTTCCATGACATGTAGACTCAGACTAGACTCTATACCGTCATTCCCAGGCTCGTAGGCTGTTAGATTTCACCACAGGTGTCATTTGAAGGACTCTGACTTAAAAATAATAATAATTTTTCTTACTTATCTTACTTATCATTCATGCTCTTACAAAGTCATTTTAAAGATTAATTACAGACTCTTGAGCACAAAATAAAATTCCTTAGACCACAAAGGCAGGATGAGTCCTTTTGTATATTTTCAAACCCAATGCATTGTCTATTAAGTGGTAGCACTTAGAAAAGTATTATTCTAAGCCCTTGACACACATCTCCAAGGTGACTTTAACTCCGCAATGTGGCTCTTTTAGAAAAAAACAACTTGATTATCCAATTCATTTACAATTGGAAAATAAAATTTCTGTGGTAATTGTGACAGAGGGAAAAAGAGTTGGAAGGTCACACAAGGATGTTCCAGTACCTCTGCCAAAAGCCTTTCTATGTAGATCATGGGCTAGAGCTAGGCAATATGGCTCGAACATAGTTACAAGGGAATCTGGAGAATCCTATCTTCTCATGCACTCAGGAGCCAAGGAAGTGGGGACTGTTGCTGTTATAAAGCTACATAGGGAGGAAAGGCTGATTTGGCTCATGGTTTTTAGGAAATTTCAGTTTATCATGTCCGAGAAGGTACAAGAGCAGAGCATCTCAGTCCAGGTCAATGGGAGTGAGAGGTAACTGGTCCTGTCATGGAAGCAGACAGGGTGTAGAGAACGGGACTGGAAGTGGGGGTGTGCAGTGACCCCTACCCATGGTGGCCCTTTGCACTCAGGGCTTACTAAGTCCCTCAGAACAGTGCTAGTAGCTAGAGACCAGGTGTTCAAACACATGGTGTGTATGTAGTGGGGGTGGGGGCATTTCAGATCTAAAGATAGCAGGAACTATCTAGTATTGTGGCTGCCATAGAGATAGTTGGGAATGAGAGATGTGCTCTCTGCATTCTAGCAGCCTTCTTTAAGCCAAGGAGATTTCCTTTCTACTTTGTGTGGACTGACACATCCCCTGCAGTAGATTGACAGATCACTACTCTTGGTCATGCTTGGAAAAGAAAGGCAGGTCTTGCACTTTGGGAAGAAAGCTGCTGTTTTCAGTCTCTGGACCAGAGGATCAGGAACTCATGACCATGGGGTGGATAGTCTAGGGATTCTTATCAAAGGTGGCAGATGAGGAAGACAAGGAGAGTGGATTCCATCACTCCACCATTATGTCAGGTGTCACTGGAAAGCCAGGCAGGGACTCTGAAGCCAGGACAGATGTTTTCAGTGCCAGAGGAGACACAGCAATGGGGTATTATAAAGGTCAAACTTTCACTATATTGGGCCAACACTACTGGCTGGCCTTGACTATGCCTTTAAGACAACCAGGGAAATAGCAAAGTCTGCATTTGTTTCAGATTTGTACAGAGTGAGGACTCTGGGGAGGAACTGTTGAGATGGAACAAGGGGACATGAAAGTTCTGTAATTGCAGATTTGGAAAGAAGAGCAATAAAACAGACAAATGAAAACTAAGAAGGATCGTGAAACTTGAATGTCCAAGGTATCAGGCTGGGGAAAACATACAGAAAGTTCTGACTTGTTTTCATTTACAACATCTCAGAGCCCAAAGTCGTGATGGTGAGGGTGTGAGAAAAAGTATGACCTTATTTTGTAACCTTAATGGATGAAACAGGACACATATGTTACCAATATAGTCAATGCTCAAAGAATATTTGAAGCCTGTGCTGATATATATTAGTCAGGACTTTTCTCAATTGATAATAGAAATTATTCTTAGCAAGAGAGATAGAAAACCACTCTACAGGAAAAGTTTGCATTTGTTATTGACATATAGCAACCACAACGGGAAGGACTACGACCAACTTACCAAGGCAATCACAGACACCGTGGGCTTATTTGTTCTTGATGTTTTCAGGACACATACTCCTCTTATTTTAATCTTTTGTTTTGTCTTTAAAATTATTCATCTCATTGTACGTCAGCCTTAGTTGCTGAATTCATCAGACTTGAAAGTCTGTAGGCTTGGATAACAGTGGCATTCGGTTTGTTTGATATCTGCAGCTCGGTCTCAGTAATCTATTTGCAAAATTGTCCAATTTGAAAGTGACACATTTGATTCTCTTGACTTTCCTTTTTCTAGCACAGTAAAAGCTGAAGGAATTTGAGTGCCGTGCACTAGTCACCGAGGAGAAGGGACAATAAGGGGATTCGCAGAGTACTCAGAAGGAAACCGGTGTATGTCATTAGTGGTGGGATTGAGAAATGAGTCCTGTGAAGTTCAACTTCCCCAAACAAAAGGCAATGACTTCTGAGGAGAATAAAACCCTTCACGATCTCTTTTTATGTTAGCTAGTTAATTTAGATTTTCAATGTTTTAACATAATTTGTTCCAATTATTTAAAGAGTGCCAATGTCATTGAAGAAAATTCGAAAATTACAGCTAATATAAAAAATAGCAAAACAAAAGGAAAACTGATTACCTATAATTCTGCTGCCACTGTGAACTATTATTCATGTTTGATATAATTCTTTCCATTAATTTTTTAGTGTGAGTACAAATTATTGTTATTATTTTTTAAAAAGGAAGTAATTTGCACATGTAACAGAAATTCCTTTTTAAGAAATTTTAAAATCTATTTTTGGACAATTTCACACATGTATACAATGTATCTGACCATGTCCACTTTCAGATCCCCCTCTTGCTAACCTCAGACCTTTCCAAAATGTTCCTGTCCTGCTGTCATGTGCTCTTCTTTTTAAAATATAACCCACAGAGTCCAATTAGTAACACCCGCATGTGCCTGGGGGCGGGGCCATCCTTGGGAACAGGAACAGCCCCCTAGAAGGAGGAAGCTGACTCTGCCTTCTCAATCAGCCATCTATTGCCAGTTCCTCCTCAGTAAGGGCTGGGTTCTAATGAGTGAGTCCCTTCGCAGGCTGGAGTGTTGACCGGCTCCATCTTATGAGTGTGTTGCGCAGGCACAATGACAATTCCTGTTTAGGAGGCTGATTGTAGGTTGGAGTCCCACTAGCTTTTGCTGGTTGTTCATGGACTCTCTCCTGGGTAACATAATGAAGGCCGAGGTTACAAGTGTTCGTTACAATGTCGGAAATCCGAGCAGATAAATAGTCAGGTTAGATTACGGAGTGGCTCCAGTGCCCAGGAGACCAATGGAAAGAGATGTTAGACTAGGAGAAAGGAAGGAAAAAGGCAAATGGGAATGATTGTAAAGTGAGAAATTAGGTGCCCTATTAGCTACTGTTTTTTGTTTGTTTGTTTGTTTGTTTTTGTTTTTTGGTTTTTGTTTTTTTTTTTCTGTGATAAAATACACGACAGTGGTGACTTAAGGGAGAAGGCTCTCGTTTCAGTTCATGGTTTCAAAGTCTTAGTTCACCACGGTGGAAAAAGCATGGTGGTGAGAACAGCTTAGTTCATGTTGGTGGGAGCTTGCTGTGGAGGTTTGTTAATCTGACAGTAGAAAAAAACCTGCTGGAACCAGAATCGGGTTTCCACTTAAGTCCTGCTCCTAGTGATCTACCTTCTCTGGCCATGCCATGTGTCCCTAAAGGCTCCACACCTTCAAGTACCACTAGCCAGGCGCTGATCACTTAAAACACAAGCCTAGAAAGACATTTCACATTCAAACTGTAACAAGTGGGTAGGTCCATCCAGCCAGATCCCTTCCCCTTTGTCCACTCCTGAGTTACAAAGCCAGAGGATTCTTTTGTGATCTGGAAATCTAAAACATTTTAAAGGGTTAACGTTTTAACTTAGATTTGTTCCTTGAAAGGAAGAATTATTTTCTTTGCGAGGGCTTCATGTGCTCAAGAAGAACAGAAGGTGGCAGGCATCTTTGTAATGCAGTCTCGCAATTTAATCTTGGACTTTTAGTAGTTTTACCATTTTATTTGCTTCCAAAATTATTGTTTTCATTTATACATTTTAAAAACAATTGTTTTTCTTGCAATCTGAAAGTGGGAATTAAATGAATTCATGGTACATATCATGTTTTGAAATATGTACACATTGTGTTATGACTAAATCAAACTAACATAGGTATTATCTCGTACACTTACATTTTATGGTAAGAACGCTTAACGCCTACTTCGTGCCTTTTCATATAAATAATATATCATAACCACCAGTAGCTACTATGTTGTATAATAGATCTCTTGAACTTATTCATTTTATTTTACATACTAATCCCAGTTCCTCCTTCTTCCCCTCCTGTTCCCTCACCTTCTCCTCATCCCCCCCATCTACTCCTTTCTTGTATCTAACTAAAATTGTATATTTTTCCCTGCCTCTGCCCCTCCCAACATGCTGATTACTCCACTCTTTGTGAGTTTGACTTTTAAAAATTCCACATGTAATGAGACAGTTTTCCTTGTATGAGATCTCTTCTATGCAAATTAATTCCAGTAAAGGAAATACTGTAACACTCAGAGTTCAGAATTACGTAATTTTTTTAGGTGGTTCATGAAACCTAGGGTGATTTTTGACTAATGACTAAAAGTCTTATGAAAATGAGTTCAGCTGCCAAATTCTGCCACTGTGCAGTGGTGACCTTGGGTAAGTCACTTAGTGTCTTTGGGCTTCAACGTCCTCATGCATACCCCAGGAGAAGAGGTTCCAACAGTGCATAGAGTTACAAAGAGGATGGATATGAAATGGATATCAAAAGTGATTAACCAGTCAAAGACATTCCTGTAAACACAATAAATGAGTTTATTTCCTTATAGCCTCCTACTGGGCTGGCTGGAGAGAACGGTGATTTGAACATACTGTGAGTTCTATTAAAGCAACCCTTTAAAGTGCCAAGTTCTTAGTACATGGACGTTAGACACTTGAACAAGAACCGTGAATCTTATATTAGATGGTACAGGAAACTGTTTCTTTCAAAACATTCAAAAATATTTTTATATGAGAGGTTTTATTTTTAAACTCTAGCCCCAAAATATGAAGGTGTTTGGAGATTACACTCTAGTGAGAATGTATAGAATTTGTTTATAGATTCAAACCAACGACAAAGACACACGATTTGCGATCGCAGGGGATTTAGGGAAGCTTAGATGATCATCCTGTGCTGTCACTTACAGGAAGAACTATCCCAGCAAGGTGGAGGTGGCCTACAGAACTTTGGGTGTTTTCTTGGCTTGCCATCTTTGTATTTGATTGTCTCTTTCCCTGGGCACAGCCCATGCAGAAGCTAGCTAGCTCTGGGATTTTCTTTAGGAGACTCTTCTGAGCCACCCCCACCCAAGTCCTAGGTGTAGAGGCATCGTCTGTGTTCTTCACAACCGTTCCCTCTTTAGTCACTTTCCACATTTATGAAGGTAAACAGCGGGAAGGTGGCCAGATAACATAAACTGTTTATATGCTGTACTGTAAACATTTATAAAGTGCTTTTAGCTAAAAGGAATCTTCTCTCCCCAAAGCCCCAGGTACTTCTCAGTTCTGAGGAAAATGTAGCTTCTCCAGCTTGAGTAGAACAGAGAGATAAATATTCTGGGTAGTTTCTTGCCACCCTATTCCCACTCCCCCAGAAGATAGCTGAGACCAGATGCTCTGTGTAATTTGCATTAATCATGAATGCCATATAACACAACCTATAAAGTATGTTTTAACAGGTGCTTTGTAGACTGACCCAGAATGCCTTTGACCTGACCAAGGCCAGTGGTTAAAGGATGCTTGCTGATGTACATACTCTGCATTGACAGCACGAAGGCTGTGTCCATAACATTCTGGATGCCGTCACCTGTACGTTGTTTTTCTTATGGTCTGTGAAACCCATGAAGGCAAGAATTACAGCAGTGCCCTCTGAGCCCAGTCACTGGTCATGAGGGAGATGCTCACAGATTTTGTTGAATGAAAGAAAAGTGAGGGTCCTTAAAAAATCTAAGCCCAGATAATTAGAAAAGGCTCTCTCTTTAAAATTAAGGAATTCCCAGCTATCAGCGTATTATCATTTCTCAGTTACTTCCACACAAAGGGGAAGGGTCTGTCTGTCTGTCTTGCTCAGAACAGTGAGCCAAAATTTTTTCCTAATGCCATGGTGGTGGGGGGCAGAACAAAAATTCTTTCAATGCAGGGACTATTCATTTGGTTTACGGTCTTCTGAATTTGTATACAAACTGTCTTATTTTTCTTAAAGAAATGTTTCTTCTGAAATCCCGTTCTCAGCCTTCTTACTCTCGCAGAAGTGTCACCAAAAATGCCTTCTGAAAGTGGGTTAGAAGTTCTTTCAGAAAGTCACAGGCAAAGAAGTTCTGAAAATGTGCCCCAGTGGCTTCTTTGCCGCTGCACTCTGCTGCCTTCTCTGTGATGGGAACGTTATGTTTGTTAGTGATGCTGTTGTTTTTGTCTGGTGAGTAAATCAGCTTTCTCCTTATTCGACAATACAGATGTTGGCTTGCTTGCTCGACCTACACCTTTATCCTCTACCTCAAACCAAGAGTTAGAGCTCTGGATGACAGCACAGAGCTTGCCCTCTGTAAGGCTTCGTGTCCTCACATAGAACAGCAAGGGTTTTCACTCCTAGTACAGTTTTCTTTTTCTTTTTTTCTTTTTTGCTCAGGATGTTTTTGTGTGTTCATTTATTTGTCCGTTCGTCACATGCTTATGTGTTTTAGTAGTGAATAAGACAAACATGTTTCTATTGTCATGGAGCAAATATCCCAGGGAAATATTTAGAACAGAAAAACAGACTGTACGATGGGATGGGTGGAATTCAAACAGACGTGACGCAGTAGGAAGTGTGGTTAGTTTAGGTGAAATCAGCACAGACTGCTAGAGAGAATGGGAAGGAGAGAGGGGCAGGGAGAAGGAGAAGAAAAGAGAGAGGGGGAGAGGGAGGGAGGGAAGGAGAGTAAATTGGCAAAGGAAGTAGCTAGAACCAAGTGCCACTAGATTAGGCAGGGCCTGGCCTGCTGTGTCTGATGTCTGAGGAAAGCCGGTACAGCTATGGACTGGAGAGTAGCTGTGATTTTGCCAGTTAGTGTTGGGGTTGGGATGGGGTTTAAATACAGTGGGTAACATTTTAAGCAGAAAGTGAGATAATCTGAAATGCTTTAAAAAATTACTCTGGATGTTGTGTGGAGAATGAATTCCAAGGGGGCTAAGTGTGAAATCAGGTCATTAGGAAACTGCTGTCACCTAAGCCCCCGACAATGACAGCTTACAGTAATGAGTGCAGATGCAGGAAAGGGATTAAGTGTGGGCATGTGTGCAAAGTCCCCCACGAATGGCAAACACCTGGGGAACTTCACGTATATTCATGATTATCACTGGCTTAGACAAATGCAACTAAACTTGGCAGTAGGTCAGCATAACAGTGGTTCTGTGGACATGATGGAGTTTAGGACGAATTAGGTAGGATGAGCCACGTGTCGTGTGCATCTGGAGAGTGAATTACTGTTGCTTTTCAGTACTGTCACAGTGGACACCGTGTCCTCAACACTGCTCTCGATTGCATTGTGAAGGGAAATTTGTCACTTACTGCTTTCGAGACACATTGTTTTGTTGTTTTGTCATGAAAGAATTCTGATTACCTCCAAATGACAGATGGGAGAGAGTGCGTTCTACGGTGTGCGGAAGACCTGATATATTGTAGTGCTCTGGAATTTATTATGAACAAGGAGTGGGGAAAATTAGGGAGTTAATATCCAGGAGGAAAACAAAACTTAAAAAGAAGACACAGGTAGATTCAAATATTTATAGCTACATGCCGTACAGCCTGATTACCAGACAAGCCAAATGAAGAGTTAATGTCCTGAAAGTAACTCACAGTTACCAAACTCCAGAGCTCAGAGTCAGGCAGACACGAAGAGGAGTGGCATCACATATAGGGTGGTTTAGGAGTTACTGATGGGAGCAGGTGCCGGGGATAAGGGGTTGGGGTGGTGGGGACGAGGACAGGGACAGGGACTCTTTTCTTCCTGTTCCCCTTTGTGAAGGCATCTTTGGCTCCACCCTCAAGCAAAAGCACATCTGTGGAGCTGCTCTCATCAAGGCAGATCCTGTTTATGAGCTAAACCATAGGGAGGCCACGTCTTAACTGACAGACATACATCACTGAAATCCTCAGATGTTTGAATTCACTGGGTAAGGCTGGCTTTTCAGCTAAGTGACCCGTCACTTTAGAGGAATCCCTGTAATGAATGGGAACGTAGCAACATACACCGGGAAAACACTGAGTTTTAAATGATGATCTTCTGCCAGACCAGAGGGAGATTGTTTTCAAACCACGGGCACCAATGTTTTCCAAGTGCCACAGCTTCTAGATATGCGAAGCCGTTATTCAGGTTTCCCAAGTACATGCAGTACAGCAATCATTTTGGCAGGGCATTTTTTTTTTTTTGCTATCTTCAAAATTCCTATTTTCTTTATTCCTTTCCTTTTTCTAAAAAAAAAAAATAAATTCAGATGATGTCCTAGTCATGGTTTCTACTGCTGCAATGAAACGCCATGGCCAAAAGCAAGTTGGAGAGGGAAGGAAGCGTTGTTTGCCTTACACTGTTCATCGCTGAAGGAAGTCAGGATAGGAACTCGAACCGAGCAGGAACCTAGAAGCAGGAGCAGATGCAGAGGCCATGGAGGGTGCTGCTTACCGACTTGCTGCCCATAGCTTGCTCAGCCTGCTTTCTGATAGAACCCAGGACCACCAGCCCAGGGATGACCTCACCCACAAAGGGCTGGGCCCTCCCCTACTGATCACTAATTGAGAAAATGTCCCACAAGCTTACCTATAGTACAATCTTATGGAGGCATTTCTCAACTGATGCCTCTCTCCTCTCCAGTGACTCTGGCTTATGTCAAGTTGACGTAAAACTACCCAGCACAGATGATGAACACAAAACCCTTGTCTATAAGGAGTGTAATAGCCAGCTATGGCATTAGGATGCATCTTCTTTTTCCTTTATTTTTCAGTGTGTGGACAAACCATGTGTCACACTGATGCTCTATCACTGCCCTACCTTCCAACCCTGAAGTAGATTTTTTTCCCCCTTCACTAAGTTGCCCAAACTGGCTTTGAACACTCTCTATCACCCAGGCATACTTTCTGCTCACTAATCACCTACCTCTGCCCACCCCCAACCCCAGTAGATAGATTTTGGGGCATGTACCACTATGCCCAGGAAGATGTACCTTTTAAATACACGAACAAAATGATTTTAGATACAAGCAATATCCAGTATTCTCCAACTGTGTCTGGCGAATTACTAAGTACTTGAGCTGTGCTTGGAAGGACTTTTAGATGTAATGGTTGCTGTGTGACCCTCTCAGATCTGCTTAGAGCTCGCACGAAACCTATTTTGCCTCACGGCCCGCCACATCTCATTACACTGATACGAGAGAATTCAGAGAAGGAGCTTACCCTCCCTACCCCCAGGATGTAACTGGTATTATCGTCTTCCTCCAACCCTCTTCAAGATGTCTCCATCCTTCCCCAGCACCTTGGTGCTGGTGGGATAAGCCAGAGTTTATACCTGTGGATCTGACTTCCTGGAAATCCTGCTTTGTTTAGGTTGTTTGCTGAAATTCTCCATCAGTTTCTATTATCACAAGTGGAAGCCCCAAGAGACATACAGGAACCTCTCCATGCAGGCACAGTGCTGGTGTTCCCAAGAGGAACCATCACTCCAGCTTCCCATGATGATCAGGAAAAGTGTCTCCGTCCTCAGGATTGTTTATCCTCAGGTGTGATGAGCTTTGAGCAACCAGCTGGCAATGATGGCTTCCGTCTCGGTGGGACTCTTTTCCACACTTCCTGGTGGAAGGGCAACCCATCCAGGAGCTAGGGCACCTCATCTGCACAACCCAAGGATTCCAGGAATGTCCTACAGCCCACAGAGTATACATGGCCTAGGATAACTATAAATTGAGGTCCAACACTGTTTTTGTAACTTGATTGTGCACCTTTTGAACAGGAACTTTGTAGATGGCAAAGTCTTGTCGCATTGAAGCTGAGCACACCCGGTAACCACAGGGATGGAAGGAAAAGAATGCTAAGTAGTCAGTGAGTTTCTGGGCGTGGTGAAGACAGAAGTCCATTTCCTGCACATCTCATCTCCGAACCTACTTGCTGCTGGGGCTGGGTACCAGGCAGCAGCTTCTGCTTCTTGTCTGAGGAGCGGGTCTGCGGACTACATACATCTCCACTGTTTCTTTAACGCATCTCCATCATTCTGCCAGAGCTACTGCCTCTGGAAGAGGAGGTCTGTGTCAGGCACACAGTTCTCCCCGCTGTACATCCTTCCACTGACGCACACCCTTCACTCTCAACTGTGTCCTTTCATCTAAGGCGATGCTGTGAAGCTGATCGTGAGCTCTGAAAGTCTTCACAGAGTGGGAAGGGAAGGCGAGTGTGTAAAGAGTAGGTTTTATTTTCCACTAATGGCAAATCTGCTTCTTCTAGAGTGTCACCGAGAGTGGCACTGACCTCTGTGACTCTACCTAAGGTGTGGGATCATTTCCAATTTATTATTTTGGTTTGGAAGGAAGCTTCCAGGGCTTGGTCTCATCCTTTCCAGCATAACTCTTGTTCACTTGGTTGTGAAGCCAATGTGAGGATCTTCTGGTAGGTAAATCTATAGCAACTATCTAGGATCGAGGAAAGTGGTCCTTCATGGAGCCATTGATCCATGAGACCCACTGTAAAGTTGACTTAACACCCCATTTACTATCTGCATTAGTTAGCTTTGTGTTACCATAATGAGGTGCCTTAGATAATTAACTGAGGGGAAAGTTAATTTACTTCACGGTTTGGAGGATCTAGTCCGTGACCAGGTATCCTATTACTTTGGAACTAATATGGCAAGAGTGTATGGAGTTAAACCATTTACTTCATGATCGTAAAGAAGAAGAAAGAGGAAGAAGAAGATGAGCTGAGCACCCTACAATCCTGTTTGAGCACATGTCTCCTGTCTCACGGGTTGTGGTTGAAATGTAAAATGTCCTGAAAGTATATCGAAGGCTTAGTTTCACCTGGTGGCACCATTGATAAATGATTGCATCATGAACATAATAACTTCATCAATGGATTAAACCACTGGAATATTTATATCGAGTAGACTATAGGATGGGGCTTGGTATGCGGAGATAGGTCACAGGGGCATCTGCCTTTGGTGTGTTTTTGTTCCTGGCCCCTTTATCTGCTTCCTAGAGGCCGGAAGTTGAACAGCTCTGCTCTGCTGTTCCCTCTCCACCATGAGGTCCTGCCATCCCATAAACCCATAGCATTGTAGTGAGCTGACCAAGGGCTGACGCCTCTGGAGGCTTGAGTCAAAAGAAGTTCTTCTTCACGGTAGAGTAGTCTGTCACAGTAGCGAGGAGAGAACTAACATGCTACTTGGCTAGCATCCAACAGGCCTAGCGTTGAACAGGGACACCCATCCAAAATATACCCACTTAGGATCATAGCACCCCAACATTACTGCCGTTTGGTGTGGGAGTCAGTTCAGATCCTGTCTTCGGCACCACTGTAGGCATCCTCCCTCCAAGGACACCATTGGGGTGTTTTATTTTTCCTAGTGTAGAGTTGCTTGCTACAGGGCCTGTGGGTGGGTCCCTTTGGGGACGTCCTGAACCGCATTTATTACATATGCGTGCCATAGTTCTTCAGGATCTTCCTCGGGGAAGAACTTGTCTAATCCTTAACTGATGGACTCCTGGTCATAGAAATGATTCATGATTGACATTTGGATGTAGAAATTAATTTTACCCTTTAATAGCTCTCTTTGCCTGGTGTGCACAAGCCAAGATCCCTCTAGCCAGCCACTTGTCTGCTCTGCCTCCAGGAATAAACACTTGCCGGCTGTTAGCATAGGCTGCTGTGGGTCACAGCAGGCTAGTGCACTGGGACTGTACTCATCTTCCCGAATGACATCCATCTTGAATTTGGTCACTGTGCTGCTACCTGGCCTCTTTCCCCCACACCATGTAACTCTCAGTAACCAGGCATTCCGGTTCAACAGAAAGGTCCTTTATCATCACTTTGACCTGCATGGCCTGCAAAACAGCCACCAAACTCCACGGCTTGGTGTCTGTACCCTCTTCCCACTAGCACTGGGGAGTATTTATTTATTTATTTTTAAAGATTTATTTATTTATTATGTATACAATGTTCTGTCTTTATGCTTGCTGGCCAGAAGAGGGCACCAGATCCCATTACAGATGGTTGTGAGCCACCATGTGGTTGCTGGGAATTGAACTCAGGACCTTCGGAAGAGCAGTCAGTGCTCTTAACCTCTGAGCCATCTCTTCAGCCCACTGGGGAGTATTTATGTGGGGACCTGGACTCTGTTGCCTTCATGCTCCCGCCGACATCCACAAATCATAAATCATAAAAATACATTTGCGATTATACTGACATCAGAGTGAATGTGGCCATTGACTCTAAATGTTCATTTATTTTTCTTTCTCAGTTTAGAAGGAATTAAAATGCTTTTCACAGACTACTAAAGCACTGCACCTGCTCTTCCCAAATGATAGGCCAGTGTTGCTCCAGTGTTCTCTTTGTAGACCTTGTGATAGGAATGTTCTGTGGGTCTTCCTGGTAAATAGAGTCTGGATCTACCTAATGCGTCTGCTATAACTTCCTCACTCTCGTCCCCCAAACCTTGTGGTGCTTTTTACAAAACCCCCCAAAGGCAATTTTGTCTCCATTTAGTTGGAGTACACTATATTTAAGCTTAGAGGCACATCAAGACCCATGGTATATTCGCAGGGCGCTCTCCACCTGGTTCTGAAGTCACACCTCTCTCGTGCTTCCGTGCCCGCTTCTAATAGGCTTCCTACCCTCTCTTGCATGTGGTCTCTGCCCTAGGTGGCCCTGCAGTCCTCTTGCTGAGTACACTTCTTTTCTTGGCGTGCATCCCAATTTCTTGGCTGGGTCTGTGTGACCCTTATAATGATAAGGGACCCTCATCATTGATGACTGAGGCTGTGTGACCCTCATCGTTGATGGCTGGGGCTGTGTGACCCTCATCGTTGATGGCTGGGGCTGTGTGACCCTCATCGTTGATGGCTGGGGCTGTGTGACCAGTATTGATCCAGAAGAAAAAGGGGGAGGCAGGAACTCAGGGGCACAGCAGAAGTCTGTCTCAAGGCTCACTCCATCAAGGATGTGTGATGGTTAATTCTGGTTGTCAACTTGATTGGATTAAAAAGCACCCATAGCACTGGTGAAGTGCACATTTGGGTGTAACTTTGAGAGTGTTCTGAAGGGGATTACCTGAGGAAGACCCATCCTGAATGGGTGGAATTCAGGAAAGGGCCAAAAGAGGGAGAAAGGAGAAATCTAGCTGAGGCCTAGTTCTCATCTCACTCTGCTCTGACTACGGAAGCAATGTGACCACCAGGCCATACTCCCACCTCCATGCCTTCCCTGCTGTGAGTACTCTGCCCCTTCAAACCATGACAAACCAACCCTCCTATTTCTTAGGTTATTTTTTGTCAAATATTTTCTTACAACCACAGGAACAGTAACTAATCTACGGTCTCAATGAATTGTTCTCAATTTCCATTTTTTTAAAAAACTTTTACAGGTATCAGCAACTACAGCCATGGTCACTATTCTTTGCTAAGTTAAGAAAGCTCTGTTTCTTGTTGCAATTAGCTGCAAACATGCTTTTCTATGGTCATGGGTCCACAGGACACCATTTCCCAAGGGGCAGTTGTTGATGTTTATTTATTGCCCATATAAGTTGGAAGGTACCTGGGGAAGAGATGAGTTGAACTGTGGTTGAGATCACTGCCAGTCAATCAAAACACTTTCCCTAAATGGTGCTAGGGGAAAAGATGCCTGACCCCATGTCGTCATTTCTCCCGGCCGGCTCATTCTAAATGTTCTTATTTGAATGCTTTTTGTTTTGTTGAAAATATTGTTTCATAACTATTTTCACAACTGATAAGCTTTTGACGTTTGTATGGAAATGTTTATAATATACAATTTTCCCTTCTTTTTCAGTTTGTCTTGTGCTGCTTGGATTTGAACCCAAGGCTTACACATCGAGACAGAAGCTCTCTCATTGAGCTATCCTATTGGTCAAGTGAATAGTGTGTTTCTGCCCTTTACCACTTGGACTCCAATGATGAGACAAGTGCATTTGTATGGCCTTGTCTTTCTGAGGATGGATGCTTTAACATAAAGTTATCCTAGGACACTGAAGATCCAATGAACAATCTACAAAGTATTTGTTTTGTTGTTGCCTTGTGGAACTAATTAAACACATGGATGGACAAATAAGTCAAACCAGGATGCTTCTCTAATTCATCCAAGAAGTCTCAAGGGAATAAAAGCTGTCTCTACTGATATCTTAATTGCTATGAATCATCCCGGCTCTCCTAGATCTCAATAAATAATAACCTGCAAGTAGTATACGTTTTTGAAATGCATTACTTCTACTGACCCAGAATTTATTATTTTTCTATTGGCAGAGGAACTCACGCTCCCATATTTCACATACCCTGTTGGTGTAGAAACAATCAGAAATGCTGATGTTAAGCACCCAAGGTGCAGTCAAAATGCCCTTTATATTCTTTTACAGAGATTGGCTACAGTGGGATACATGAATGTATTTTCCCTTGAGAAAGGGGGACCAATATAAAGATATAAAAGGTCATCTATGTAGTTCCTTCTTTCAATTATCTTTCTGGGATTGTGTGGGTGAAAATTGCTTCCTAAGTCAGGAAGTTCCAGATATTGGTATGGTTATGTAGAAATCTTTAACTCAAAAATGGGCCTACATTTACAGAAGTTCCAGGTGCCAATATGATTATATTGAAGTCTTAATACAGAAACTGGCCTCCATTTATTAAGGTGCAATGGTTACCTTTCTTTTGGGAAATGTGCCAGTTATTTAACTTTGCTAAGCCTCGATTTCCTCATATATAAAATGGTTAAAATAGTAGAAATGTTGCTCATGGAATGATTATAGAAAGAAATGAATGGATATCTGTAAGCTAGGCTACTACCTTCCTTGGGGGTGTCTGGTCTTCCCCATCATCGGCATGGTCACCATAGTCATCACCTTTACCAATCTGTATGCGATGTGCAGTCTCCTGGGTAGGAGAAGAAGCTGAGCTTAAATTCAGCTTCAATAATTTGTGTTCCCCAACTTTAATTCTAAAGAAATAAAGAAAATCAATAACTGTTAGAATCTTCCACTAACTTCCCTCAAATACTTTTCCTCACAGTATTTTTGGAGAAAGGTGTCACATGTTGAATTGCATCTCCCCAAAAGATGCTCTGAACTCCCAACCACTCATTTCTCAGGATGTGATCTTATTGGAGAATAACCCCGTTGTTGAGGTGATTATTAAAATGACATCGTATTGGAGTAGAGGCTTCTGACCCAGCCTGACTGGAGTGCTTATGGAGAAGGTGAGACTTGGGCACAAGTGTGCCCAAAGATGGTGTTGGATTGAAGACACAAGGGCAAATCAGCTACGTAGTGACGAGAATTATATGTTCACACCACAGATTCCCAGAATCACTGGCAAACACCAGAGCTAAAGAGGCATGGAGGGTGCCTTCCCATGGGTTTCAAGAGTGTAACCCTGGCCCTGTCCTGATTTCAGACTTCTAGCTTCCAAACTTCACAGTGATAAATCCCTCTCGTAAGATGCTCAGTTTGTGGTACCTGGTTGCAGCAGTCATAGGCAAATGATACAGAAGGGAATAGAAAGATACCACTGGGAGCAGCAAATTAGATTCTGACTCAACCAGCCAGGTCACTGAATTGAGATGAAGCTGAAATTCCGCAAACTAGACACATTGTGTCTTAAGGTCTTGACCACCAATCGATTTTCTTCTGGTGTACTAGTATCTTCATTCTATGGAAAGACTTTCCTGACCACTGTGTAATTTTATGGACATATTCTTCACAGACATTTGCATGACTCTCATATCTTACACTTTTCTTCCTTTCTTTTCCTTTTTCCTCCCTCCTTCCCTCCTTCCTCCCTTTCCTCCCTCTCTTTCTCTCCCCTTCCTTCCTGCTTCCTCCTTGTCTTTATTCTGGGAGGCAGAGTGGAAGGCAAACAGACAACATTGTTTAAAACGTTCCAGATGGCGTGTACCTTTCCCTGTGCTCAGTCGGAGAGAAGATGGAGTGTCTGTTCATTTCTCCCTCATCATTCTTTCCTCAACCACCTAACATTGATACCATTTGATTATTTTCAGAGCAAAAATAGCCTTTCCCTGTGCTGTAGGTACCAACTATATCCCACCCTCCCCATATTTATACAACTTAAATTTCCTATATCCGAAAACAGACATTGGGCACAGCTCCCTTCCCAAAGCCCATCTAATCATCTTACAAACACATGCTCAGATCCAGCAGTGGGCCCAAGCAAGGTTTGTTTTCAGATAATTTCTCCCCATTGGTAACCTGGAAATTCTTTCCTGAATTACCAAAAAGTTCTGTTTTCATCTTAGACAAATGACCACACAATCAAATAAAAAATTACACAAATACCTAACCAGTGACGAGGAAAAGATGCAAAGTTCACAAAACCATCCTTAATTCATTAGCTCATATTGTTTGGATTTGTGTTTATAATGTCTCAATCATGGTAGGATGGTCAGGTTTTGTTCAAATCAGCAGGCAGGCTTAGAGGGGGTAGTTTTCATGTTTCAGTAATACATTATTCAGACAATTTAGAGTAAGCTTGGCAAGTCTTCTCATCACTAAAAAATGGGTGATCACTCACGCTCCTTACTCCATGGTGATATTTGACAATATTTACAAAGCACAAATATAACCTTAAAAATACAGAGTGTGCAAGTTCTGAGGTCCCAGCCTCGGTCATGAACAAAAGCATGTGCTCAGCCTCTGGAAGCATCCTGTTCTGTATGTTTCTCAAGCCGCAGCTTTAGTTCCTTTGGTTCCTTGATTAAATCTTGATTAAAATCAGGGCAGCAGTTGTTGAATGGGAAGTGGTCCTCGTCCTCCTTGCTCTGTTGTAGATAACATCACTTGATTGCTTCAGACAGTTAAAGGTGCCTTGGTAGTAAAAGGACAGCAAGATTAATGGGCAGTCATTTCCATAGTAACAGCAAAGCACTCTGGGAAACGGAGCCACTTGGGAACTGGAGTTACACATGCCAGAATTTCAGCTCCCATGGCAACCGCAGAGTGTGGGGTGGAGACGGGCACTCTTTGAAACTTAGCAAAGGTCCCCTTGCCGAAGACAATGTATAATCAGAGTTGTCAATCTATTTTAAAACTCGAAGTTAAAATAAATCAAATTTGAGGCCACAAGCTGATGCAAAACATTTAAAATACACTGTACATCCAACCGAAAATTTCTGAAGCATAAGCACAAATAGTTTAAGAACCATCCAATTGTGACAACTTGTTAGTTTAAAAAAATCCAATTACCCAGATTTTTGTCCCAGAGTAGTTGCAGAAAATTACACAATTAGAGCAATTTTTTTCTCAGCTGCTCCACTATAGGAAACGAGAGTAATTATACAAAAATAGTGTAAAGTACTTTTCACAACTGCAAGTTTCAGCTTTGCTTTCTTTAGAAGAAATTCTGTTTTTCTTCTAGATAATCATCTCACCAAAAAGTTTGAGAGAACCAGCAGGAGAGAGAGAGTGCAATAGCTAAAAGAAGAATCAAGAACCAAGCAAAAGGTAAGAGGAATACTAAATGACTTATGAGAAGCCAAAAGGAATCCAGAAAAAACTAAGAACTCAGCATCGCAATTATACAGGAGTAAGAGAAGTCTGGCACAGAAAGGATTCCCCCACTGTTATTAGCGCCGGAGTTGATGGTTTTGAAGGTCTCTTTCACCCTGTATAAAATCGGAACCTGCTTGGGAAGTCAGCACCACTTAGCACAAGACATTCTTTTCCCTTCAGACCGACTGATCAGTTCTACACAGATGTCAGATAGAAGTCAGGGGGTTATCTGGTGACAGTTTGTAGGTAGTGGTTAATTACTAATAGAGCCTATTATAGCAAATCTGTATGTGTAGATGCACACTTCATTGAGAATGCTTTTGCCAGAAGAATTTACTGAGATGTCATTGTATGTGCACAAGGAATAGGGAAACAGGTAATAGTGGTTTGGTCCATTTCCTGTCCTGGTTGCCGATTATACCCAGGAGGCTGTGGATGCCAAAGTGTCCTTTAGGTGTGTGACGACCCTTGTCCACTTTCTCAGAGAAGAGCAAAGTCTGTTTGTGAAGGCTCAGCTCAACATTTGTGTTGAAAATAAGATTTCTTTTTTTTTTTTTTAAAGATTTTATTTATTTATTATGTATACAGCGTTCTGACTGCATGTATTCCTTCAGGCCAGAAGAGGGCACCAGATCTCATTACAGATGGTTTTGAGCCACCATGTGGTTGCTGGGAATTGAACTCAAGACCTTTGGAAGAACAGGCAGTGCTCTTAACCACTGAGCCATCTCTCCAGCCCCCGAAAATAAGATTTCTTATAAGAAGTATTTATGGAGTTCTTCAATGTGCACCAGAAACCATTGAGGTGTGGCCCTTTTTTTTGCCTGCAACCTAGCCAGCATTATTGTCTCATGACCAACTTCCTGCCTATAGCAGATTGATCCACCTTTGGACTTGGCTAGTCAAAAAGTCTTATCCAGGATTTTGGAATTTGGAACTCCGTGAGCTGATCTGGTTCATCACCTGCCTTAAGCTATAAATTTAAAAGTTTAGAGGTTATGAGTGGCCATGACTTTTGGCCCTAGGCTAAACCTTGTAGAGAAAAGAATAAAGGCAGAGAGAGAAGCAGACAGGAGATGCAGGCCTGATGTAACGCTTAGCCCCCATCCAGCAGTGCCTGAAGCTCAGGGAATCTGCGTGTTCTGTGGCTTGGGTGGACCCTTCCAGGAAGCTCTCCTCCACAGCCTTTGTTTGTTTGTTTGTTCAGCCGCCCTAGCTCCACACTCCTCTCACAACTAGGTAAGGTAATTAATACAGCAGCCAATCCTCATAGTCTCTAAAACCGTGGCAAAAGGATGAAAGTAAAGCAATGGCTGCGCACGTGACTTGGGGGAAAAGCAGAGGCACAAACATTATTGCAGTGCCACTTTCCTGGCACACAGAGACCTGTGAGGGAAGGAAAGGGGGCTGAGGAGCTGCTACAACCTGGAAGTCATCAGAAGTATTGCCAGCAACTGCATCAAATAGAATCGGATGGGAACTCAGCAACTTCCCTCACCTCCCTGCAGAGAATGAGGGGATCCGAATCCAGGTTATGGCTAGGCTGCTTCTTTCAGATTGCATGCATTTTAGGCACACACAGGCATATAATAATTGCTGGAGGGGGTGGGAAAGGGAGACAGAGACAGACAGACAGACAGAAAGTCAGAGAGAGATGGGGGCAGGGTAGATGAAGGGGATGCTGATTTGAAATAATTCCCTTGATCGAAAGAACTTCAGTCTCCAGATGCTTCAGAGACAGATGAAAATAGACTCTCATCAAGACGTATTACTGGGAAACTCAGAGCACTGAGGGTACGGAGGGACTCTTATACATCTCCATGCGGGAGGAGGAGAAGTGGGTCACGTACAAAGTACCAGCAATCAGAATTTCTCTTGATGTCTCAATAGCAACTCTGCTGGGATAATGCCTTCAGTGTTATTTCCGATCCAGAATTCTATCTCTAAAGCAGTTGCCGATCAAACAGAAATGGAAAAATATATTTTTGGCAGGTCTTATCTCGGCACTCATCACGTCCATGCATATTTCCTAAGGGAGCAACTGAGGAAGGTGTTCCACTCAGAGAGAGTTGTAACCAAGACAGAAGGACACAGGGGTGGGAGGGGGTGGTGAGAAGGCAATAGCTTTGCAGGAATGAAGGGTGTGGTCCCAGAATGCCAGCTGGCCCAGTTTGGGGGGGCGGGCTACTAGTCCATACTGAAGCAAAACTTCAAAAACTTGTGGCTACAGACACAGAACTAGGCTCATGGATATGATGGGAGCAGGAAGAGCCCTCTCAGCATCACGAGGTAGTCCTCTAGATAGTAACAGAGACCTCGTGCTTCTGTACCAAATGCCTACTGTTAGCTCCATACTTCTCATTACCAGAGAACTAGAAACCCCGTTCTGAAGCCACCTTGCCTCTGTCTTTCCTATTACGAACTGAATGCGTTCATGTACGGCCGATGTGCAGCGTTGTCAGAGGTGAACGTGGTGGATGATTGCGTTTATCAGATGTTTTCCTGAATTCTGGCTCCTATGGGAGAAAAGGAAATGAAAGTGCAATAATGGTCACCACAAGATAAAAAGAGAATATGTGGAATCCAGGCAGGAAGGAGAAAGAGGGACCAGGCATTAAACACAGTGGGTAAATTCTGCCCATCTGAGCTTCCCTTCAAACACACAGAGCAAGACAGAATAGTATTTGAATAGAAAAGGCAAGATAAACATGAATACACATGAGTAAACATGAATATGAACACACAGCCTCAAGCAACCGAAAAATAGCCATGCAAGCATACATTAAGGGGATTTAAGAGTAAGTGAGCTGGGTAAAATGAATTAATTCCTCTGTGTCTTTTAAGGTGCTTCTGTCAACCCTAAGAAACCCCATTAGTCAGTAACAGAGCCTTCCCCTGTCTTGGTCTTTTATTCTGTATCTTTCAGTTTGGTCATCCTTATAATCAAAGGCTTAACAAATGGGAGATTTCAAAGTATTTGGCCAGAATCCTCATACTTGGGGTTTCTTCTTTCGTTTGACCCAGAGTCTCCTTCCTGGCCACTTACTGTTATCACCGCCCCTCCCGCCAACCCCCATATTAAGCACTGTAACCAAATACCTGATAGAACATCTTAAGGAGAGAAGATTAGTTTTGGCTTTTGGATGCGGGGGTTTGATGTCGCATAATAGACAAGGTATAGTGGGGGAGAGCAAGAAGCCAAGAGATCTGGGCAGAATCTAGTAAGCTTTCCCCAACCACGCCTCTCTCCTAAGGCTCCACT
>JAQHUG010000177.1:3485570-3502174 GCA_028555095.1 Dicrostonyx torquatus
CGCCCTGCAGCCAGCTGAGCAGAGATCAGGTAGTCACAGCGCTCTGCAGCCAGCTGAGTAGAGATCAGGTAGTCATAGCACCCTGCAGCCAGCTGAGCAGAGACCAGGTAGTCACAGCACCCTGCAGCCAGCTGAGCAGAGACCAGGTAGTCACAGCACCCTGCAGCCAGTTACGCAGAGATCAGGTAGTCACAGTGCCCTGCAGCCAGCTGAGTAGTCGTGTGTTTGTTTTTCTCCCCTTATTTGTGATTGCTAAGATCTGTTTCCATCTCCAGGGTCCCAACACTTCTTTCTTGGGCTCCCTTCATAATCACAAACTGCATGGTTGTCCTAAGCATGGCTTTGTTGTTGGCAGACATCATCTTTGCCCCCAAATCCCTTTTACCCCCTCTGTTACTCGAAGGAGGAAGCTTCTGGTTCCGAAGAGAATTCCATAAGAGAGGATAAAGAGAAGTAGATTAGCAAGAAGCTTCTGGGCCCCAAGTAGCTGCCCTCCACTTCAAAGACTGACTTCAGAGCCCACCTCTCACACATGGCTTTGCAGGTAAAGATTAGGCTCTGTTAGAATATTCTGAAGTGGTTACTGAAGACTCTTGTGAAGTCAAGACACAAAGAGCCATTCTGTTCTCAGAAATGCGTCCATTTATGCTACGGCAAGTCTCACACTTCTGTGCCGAGTCTCCTGCTCTCTATCCTGCTGATTTCAATCTGGCGGGACCACACATGTCTTTGTACTCTGCACCGCACATGTGCATATGGTGCCTGCTAAATATAAGTGCTTCTTGGCAGGATCCCTTTTCCTCTTCCTTTGTTTCTGAAAATGTAGCAAAGAAAATGTGTGATGTGCACCCTCTCCAAAATGAGACTTTCAGCGAGTGGGATTGTCTCCACAAGCCACGTGCCCCTCGCATTATTTTGGCACTAGAGGCAGCAGTGTCTGTCCACTGTCTTATCTGGTCAAACCTGAGTATAGTCTCTCTTTAACTGGCAGTCAGACCAGTACCTGCGTTATCCAGCCACTTGACTAAGTTTCCACAGTCTGGTTCTCCCTCTATTCAGGGACTAGTCAGGATAGGCCGTGCTCTGCCTCAATAACAAACAACTCAAAGCTTAATGGACAGACAGTATGTCTGTGTTTCCTATTCATGCTGTATGTCCTCTGGTAGTTGGTCAGGGCATGGGCTCATTGTAGTAATCCGGGTCAGACTCATGAAGGCTTTGCTTCAACATACATGTCCAGTATCACCACAGACATGAATTGGAGGTGTGATAAATGGCCCTCTGGCAGTGAGAGTATCCCCTGGAAGTACCAGAATTACTTCTGCTTTCTACTCATTGGACAGAATAGGCCCATGCCACGCCCAGTTTCAGAGAACAGAGGAGACAGAGAGGAGGATTCTGCTACTAGCATCAGTGATGACCACGCCTGCCAGAGATGTGGGCAGACAGTGTACATGCTAGCGGGCGGTAGGCATGGTAGTGATCAGACACCCAGTACTTCTTCTGGGTGCACTAATGCAGCTGTTGAGGAAGAGTCCCAGAGATTCCTTACCTCCTAATAATGGAGGAGCTGTCTTGAAATAAGATGTAGAGTTTTGAAGTAGTGCCACAGCATGAAGACACTGGGTTAGGAATAGTAAGACCAAGAACATGGATATCCAGGATCTTTCAGTCCCTGGAGCCAGGCCGAGGTCACACCCAGTGTGAGGTCCAGAGTGAAGCCAGTATGAGGACCAGCAGAGGGCTTCAGGAACGGTCCATGAGCCAACCAGCCTGCCTGCTCTTTCTGCTAAGCTTCACAGGGTTCTGCAGACTCTGCTCCGGCCGGCAGAGCCTGTTGTGACTGCTTTCGCAGGTGGCGGGGACCTCAGCAAAGCTGCGATGGAAGGGAATTGGGCATGTCAGATCTTCAGGACTGGGGCATGTCCCAGAGCCACTTAGCAGGTGAAGAACCGTGGCCATGTCTGCGCTGACTGGGAAGGCCTCACACTTTTGTGCTGGTTACGCTGAGCATGGCGAATCAGAAGTGGGATTTCCAGTCTGCAGGGCAGTGGGGGCCTTTGCCGAGTAACGCTGATCACAGCAGGGCTGCTTCTCACCCTCTGCCCCCGACAGCCAGGCTCTCTGGAGAAACCGAGGTGAGGTAAGGAGACAGATTCAGCTGTCCACGGTGCCTGATGCAACCTGCAGTTCAGCAATTTTTAGCAGTATTCTGCTAATGAATGTGGACCGTGGGCTGGCAGCTCTGTTTCCTCTGGCATTAACATTTTTTGCTTTATTTTAATGAGGAAAATGAAATTCTTCTCAGTTTCTTATCATAGCACTCGGATGGGGAGGGTATGACATTTAACAACAGGGCTTTGAAAAAAAATATTAAGCATTATACAAATATGAAGAATTGTTGCTGTTATTATTCTGATGGAGGGCACACACAGCCTTGACTTAGCCTTAATATTGAGGGGATATTGGAGGGATTAGGAGGGACTCTATAACCATTGGGTAGTTACTTGGAATAGCCTTCCTAGAAAGACCCAGCTAATCTGTCCATATTAAATCCATTTTAAGAAGCTAAATACCCAAACTCTGTGTCAATACACTGCCATCGCAGACATAGATCATAAAACTTGATCACTCCTCATCAGAAGCCACATGCTCATAAATTGTAAAACATGTCAGGTTATTAACTCCAATTTGAAGCTGTAATTTGATAATCTTCTGGGTAAAAGGAAGAAATGGCTTTGAATAAGAGTACTAGCCCCAAGTTTCTCAATACACGGATGCAGTCAAAATAAAACAGGCAGAGGGAGGGCTGACTTGATGTGATGGATTTGGAGGAGAAGCAGGACAATTGAAGATGATGTGAGTGGATTTAAATCAGACCTCAAAGGCTTTGAGAAACTCTGTTAAAAGTCTAACTAATGTGGATGAATGGAGCAGGGACTCCTGAAAAAGTGACGTTTCCACTCTTTTAAATGACATCTAATTGTGTAGTTTTTGAAGTGAAGAGACTTGCAAAATTAGTGGGTAGGAGAACAAAAACGAACACGGGCATGGCCAAGCCTCTTTAGTTGTCCCACCTGTTGTTTCCACTCAACTCATTAGTTTTATTAGTATAGACTTTATAACAGTTAATCCTTTAAAGATTTGCTTCTTTTTATTTATGTATGTGAGTGCCTGTGTGAGTTCATGCTCACCATGTACATGAAAGTGTCCATGGCGGACAGAGGGCATTGAATCCTCTGGAACTGAAATTACAGGTGTTTGTGAGCTGTTTTACATGGATACTGAGAACTGAACCCCAGTTCTCTGCAAGAACAGCAAGCACTCTTAATTGCTGAACAGTCTCCTAGCCCCCCATTCTTTAAAATAAGTCTATAATTTGCCTTTACTTTAAATTTTCTATTTGGTTTTGTTTTATGTATATGTGTAAGTGTCTGTGTGTATATATGCACCCCACACACATATCAAATCCTCTGAAATGGGACTTAGAGGCAGTTTTGAGATGGCATGTGGGTACAGGGAATCAGGTCCTCTGCAAGAGTAGTGAGTACTCTCTACTGCTGAGCCATCTCTCTCTCCAGCCCTTAAGTTTTCCAGAAGAAGAAGACGAGGCAGAAGGAGGAGGAGACAGAGGAGGAGAAGGAGGAGGAGGAGGAGGAGGAGGAGAAGGAGGAGGAGGAGGAGGAGGAGGAGGAGAAGGAGGAGAAGGAGGAGGAGAAGGAGGAGGAGGAGGAAGAAGAAGAAGAGGAAGAGGAAGAAGATTATCATTGTCATCATTGACAACCAAACTCAGAAGATAAGTCCCACCCATTTTTAGCAGAACATTTCAGCCATGTCCAGAGGATTAACCACCAGTGTCTGCTGTGTTAGTATAGGTAGCAGACTGGCTGTCCCCAAACACTGCTAGTCTTGCTTTTCTAATAGCTGCACAGTATCTTAAGGAATTCAAAACATATCCACTCTCCTGTTTTTAAACATATCCAGATAGTGATTTCTTTACAAAATTGCCTATATCTGGACTGGAGAGATGGCTCAGTATTTCATAGAATTCACTGAGAGAACCCAGGTTCAATTCCTAGCATCCATATAGTGGCTCACAACAGTCTATACCTTATTCCAGGGGCTCCAACACCGTTTTCTGGCTTCTGTGGGCGGTACTAAGCACACACACGATGCACAGAAATTCATACAGGCAAAACAGCATTACACACAAACATTTTTAAATGTTATAATTCATCCAAATCTTCTAGGTCCACTACTTCCATACCTGCTGAGTCGGATGGGGCAATGTTATAGTTAGAATATAAAAATGTCCCCTGCATATGTTCTTTGGTTAGTTGCATTGTTTTGGAAGATCGTGGAATCTTTAGAATGTAGGGGCTTAGCTAGAGATAGTGGGTCACTCAGGATGGCCTTGAGTACAGCCTGGCCTTGTTTCTAGTACAAGCTTCAAGCCCAAGATCCAGACTTCTAGGTCTGCAAGATGTAGGAAGCCAAGCCATAAATTTCCATGACCACAGATGGATCTCACCTACCATGTCTTCCTCACCGGGCTGGCTAGTCTTCTGTCAACTTGATACAGACTAGGGTAATCAGGTAAGAGGGAACATAATTGAGAAAAATGTTTTCATCAGATGGGCCTGTAGAAGAGGACCTGAAGAGAGAGGGCCACATGTCTTTTTTAACTTGAACATGTTTGCCTTGGGAAATATTTCCCCTGGCTTAGCCACTCGGGTACTCATTGTCTAAAGGGGGAAGACTTCATCCCAGATTGACAACTAATAATTTGGCATCATATACATGATATTATTCTTGTAGACATTTAGGATGCCGAAGTGATGGGATTGATCATGAGGGCTTGTTCCAAGATTTCAGAAGAATCCCACAAAGCCAACCAACATGTATCATGGGAGGTGCTGAGAGAATGATTTGTGAATCTATGAGTGTGAAGTCTAAACAGCAACAGAAAAATCCAGGATGTTGGAGATGTCAGGGATATAGAATACCTATTGAGGAAAGCTCCAGGCACGGAAGGAATCTAGCACAATAGAGAGGTCATGTGTACTTTAGATAACAGAGCTATAGGGGTGGGTCAACACAAGCCCACCTTAGCCCAGGTGATGACACCAGAACCTCAAATGCCAAACATGGAACTAGGGGGTTTAATGCTCCCTGTGATTTTTTATTTTTCTTCTGACTTCCTTTTCTAGAATCCTGTTCTTCCACTTCATAAGAGTGTTTACTCTGGAATAAGAGTCTCTACTCAAAAAAAAAAAAAAAGAAAAGAAAAGAAAAGAAAAAAGAAAAGAAAAGCCTGGCAGTGGTGGCGCACGCTGTTAATCCCAGCACTCTGGAGGCAGAGGCAGGCGGATCTTTGTGAGTTCGAGACCAGCCTTGTCTACAAGAGCTAGTTCCAGTGCAGGCTCCAAAGCTAGAGAGAAACCCTGTCTCGAAAAAACAAAAAAACAAAACAAAAAAAAAAGAGTCTCTATTCTTGCCCTGTTGTACATTGGAAATATAATAATGTATTTTCTGGTTTAAGCAAGTGCTCATAGTTAAGATTTTGCCTTGAGTCTCAGAAGAGACATTGGACTTTTGAAATATGTTGAAATTGTTAAAACTATGGAGACTCAAAATTAGTTTGAATGAATTCTGTGTTATGAGATGACTGTTAGCCTATGGGGCACAGGGACAGGTGTGAATGTAAAATATCCCCCATAGGCTCATGTGTTTGGAGACTGTGTCTTCAGCTAGTGTCGTAATTTTGGGAGGTTGTAGAATGTTTAAGAAATGGGGTGTAGCTGCAGAAAGGGACTCATTGGAGAGGTGAACTTTATGGTTGATAGTCAGACCTTTCTTCGGGACCAAGCTTCCAGTCTGAGCTCTCTGTTTCCCAATTCACCAAGATATGACAGGGGAAGCCAAAAGTTCCTGGTGCTATTGGCAGAGTTTCAGCTGCCACATTTCTTCAATGTAGTGGACTGTGTCCCCTTAGACTGTGAGCCCAAACAAATGATTCCTTCCTTAGCTGTCAGGTACTTGGTATAACAGTGTAGAAGTAACTAATGCAGGTGGTTTCTAGGCAGCATGCTTGGGTAGTTAGCTGTCGTTAATAGTAATATTAGTAGTAGCTAGTTAGTAGTTAATGATGTGTAGTTAGTTAGTGGTTACAGTCTTACTGTTGCTCATTGGTTTCATCATTTCAGTGTTTTAGCTACCTTGGTGATCCTTTATTCACCTCTGTTTTCTCTGCTTTTTCTCAATCAGTATGCAAGACTTCAGGCCCATGAAAAGAAAGGCTAGTGGACATTTTATGTAACTCTGTATTGATGCTTCTGGAATACTCCCATACCCAGATGTACATGATTGCTACAAGACTGAATCAATACATTATGAAGTTACTTGAGCCGAACAAGTCCACATTAAGTAGTAAATTTGATGGGGGATTGATTGTTGAGTGCCTTAATAAGGAGCAATCTTTAAACCTGTAGGAATGAACTCTGTTTCAGGCAGGAGAATACCTTCTCTCTAGGTAGGGGACTATCAGTTTTGCTCACCTGAGTGTAAACTCATTCTGAGTAATAGCAATAACAACTATGGTTGGCAGTGGTTGATCACTTACTATGAATCAAATGTGTAACAGAACAGCACTTGATTCTATGTCATCAGTCATCACACCAAGTACTTGAATATTTGCTCACTGTCTCTCCAGGATTTCTTAAAGCCCAGGCTGGCCTCATACTGTCTTTGTAGTATAGTGAAGGCTGTCCTTGACCTCCTGATCCTCCTGCCTCTAACTCTGACATACTGGAATAACAAGCGTGTACCTCTTTGTTCAGTCATCTTTACAAGGACTTTGATTGTAGGGAAAGTCAGATTCTGTCATGTGCCACAATGTTTTGGTCAACACTGGACTGCACATAAGAAGGTTGTCCCATAGATTTGTGTCACCTAGTGATGTTGTTTAGGCACCTTCTACAGTATGTGCACGGTGATGACATTGCCTTGTCTAAGTGATCCATTGTTCTATTCACCCAAAATCACATTGTAAGTTGGGGCTTTAAAGAATCACACTGTGACTGAATCTGAATTGGTATTCCTTCTATATTACTGTTAAGCTTAATTTTCCATCGTTGGGACTTAGATACTGTTCAAACAAGCACACCTTTCATCTAAGCCATTTGAGATCCCAGATGGAATCCCAAGTATTCTGATTCTACAATCATTATCATCACCACCAACTACCATCTGATGAGTGTTCATTACAAGCAAGGCACTGAGTTCTAAAATAAGCAGGTGTTCGCCGAGACTTCATAACTCACCGACGTCTGGGAAATTGGGTTCCATGAAGTTTCTTCCACCACTGTGAATGTTAGATGTTAAGCGTACACAAGTTTTATATAGAAAAATTCAGAAACCTATAAGGCAATTATTTTCCGGACCGTGTCACTATGGTGTGGTTACCATATGCTGTGCTCCTGGCAGTCAACACATCTGACCTGCACTTGAACACACCGTACTGAAGCTTGGCTACAATAACGCAAAGGTATTATTGACACCCAAGTCAGAAGCTCAGAGATGGGAGAATTGGATGAATCCCGGCAGCTAAACAAGGTTCCCTGGTGGAAATCCCACCTGAGCTGTGTCTGAAAAATGAGCAGGCCCTGGATAAACATGGAAGGCGACAGTGGGGATGAGAGTGTAAGAATATCAGATGACAGGAAGTAGCGACATTCGCTAGGCAATTTCTTATGCTTGCTACTTAATTTTGACAGCAGGCTTTGACATTTCTTTATGCTCCACATTACCCCTGAGATTAAACATGTAAACTTTTGTATGCTTTATGCATAAAAAGGAGGTAGTATTTTCTCAGTCTGTGGCACTCACAATTGTAGGAAATTGGAGGCTTAATGCTAAGACTAGCTGCATCAGAAGATGGACTAGAATTCTCACTAATAAGTAGGAATAACGCATTACTAGAAAGAGAAACAAAGATTATTTTCCTTAACTTAAAATTGTTACCAGAATGTAGCATTATGCTCTCTGATTTAAAAAGCAGAGCTGTCTGTCTGGGATTGTTACTCAAATATTAGCACTTTCTTTTTAATTTGCAGTCTCCTTTGTGCTGTGTCTAGAGAGGGGAAGGCGCCGACCTGGAAGAAAAGTGTAAAGCGCATCTATCAACCTTTTGGTTCTCTCTGTTTTACAGGAAGTGCCTTAAGAGATACTCCAAGGTACTGATCATGGGTAAGTTATCCTGAGTCGTCCAGGGCCAGTTGTTTGATTCCAGTGTTTGTGAAGGCTTGTTCTGTGGAATACAAATCTCATAGCACGTTTCACACCGATATGATGCTCAGTCAATCCGAGGGATGCCCTTCACTTGTGAGCCCTCAGTGACAGCAGCCCCTGCCCAGCCTTTAGCAAGTCCTTTCCAGAGAACTCATTCTCAACTCTGCTTAACCCAGTGATGCCTGAAGTTATTGGGTTATTAAATAATCCTTAGGCTGGTGAAGTCTCCCCTATTTTACTTTTTTACCCTCTAAGGTCACTATTGCGCACAAGAAGCAATCTAATGAATGGAAACCATGCTGGCTATATTGATGGAGAAATTTTCAGAAACGGATTAATAAATGTTACCTTAAAAATCATGAAAGGGAGAGCCAGTCAGTTCAGAGACAATGGCTGCTGGAAGAGGCCTGGTTGGTATTTGAAGAACCAACATTATTTGAGAAAGACCCTGTGAAGCTGGGATTATACCTCAGAGTTTACACACATATATGCATATATATCACGTCCTGGAAGGCAAAGCTTCCTTGCTGACACTGGTATCCCAGGAGCTCTGAGGTGGGAACAACAGGGGGCAGGGGTTTAGATGGTGGGTCTGCCGGTCAGTTGCTGGTACTGCTAAGTGGTATGTAATAAGGCTGGGCATGTGGGAAGACACTAAAGACGGGAGGCTGCTGGTAGAACTAATCTCTGCTGCTTGCGATGAAGAATCATGGATGGAGCAAGGAGACAGAGCAGCCAGGGAGAAATCAGAAGAAATAAGTCCTTAATCCTTTTCTAACATCTCCTATTGGCAAGAGCTATAAAAGGAGAACTGGGGCTTGCAGGGTCCTTGCTCCCATATAGAAATATGAGTGTGGAGCTAAAAGATAAATAAATAAATAAAAATATACCCAAATTATATATGTTTATATGACAGTTTCATTATCCTCACAGTTATTCCCTTAGGATCCAGGCTCCATAGCCACCCTTCTAGATTATACTTGAACTCCCGTAGAGTTTAATACTAACAACACTCAGTATATTCTTCTTTAAAAAAATTCAAATATCCTTCTTATGTGCAAAGATACTTGTATTATTTTTCTAAAAGGGACAAATGGAGCCTTGACACACTGCATCCATTTTGGGGATTTGTTAATCCTCCTCCAAATTCAGTCACAGCCCATCTGAAGATCTTTTTAGCCAACATCTAAATTCTTAAAGTATCCACACCGCCCACAATTCATGTGAAGTAATAAATAGAAAGCAATACATTTGCTTAGAAACATTTGAGAATTTGTTAGGAAGTATTATGGCCTTTAACTACCCAGTCCACCTGTATGTAAACTTGGACATAAGCACGAATTGAAGCTGTGTAGGTAACTGGAATGTGACCGACTTTCCAGGCTAGAGATCCTACTTTGAGGGTTCCAACAGGTCAGGTCCAGCCACTTTTCAAAAGCCAACAAAACAGTGAAAAGGAAAGAGAGATTTTAATTAACATGGCCGTGTTGGGAATTCCAGTCAACCCTGGTGAAACTGATGTAATCCCTGTTTACTGATCTTTGAGGATGGCTGGACAGGCAGAGGAGTGAGTGACTGCGATCAAAGAGTTTTGGCCAGATTATGATCTGGTTGATTGTTATCTTAGGCCTGTTTCTGAAGGGTAGTTAACTCCAGGAAGTCCTTATCACTTAGGGGACAATCTGGTTTCCATTAGGACTGTCATGCTTGGGACCCAGCCCCAGGTCCCATCACAGGGCAGTTGTTCGCATTCAGGAGAGTGGTTTCATTGTGATCTGTCCTTTAGGCTGTGCTGTCCCTGAACTCCAAGGTGACTGCAGATTTAGAATGGCCGGAGACACTTTTTAGTGCCTGGAAGAAGATGCTGTAAAAGCTGAGTTGAAACACCTTAGTCATCCTGGTCTTTGTATCTTTGGCTTTGGGGGATGGGAAATGTTGCTAAACTGACGGCCAGTCAGCCTTGTATCACCAGTTATTAGAGGAAAATCCCCTCTGTGAATAACATACCAGAGCTTGGAACTGAGCTGAATCTGACTATAGTAGAGGAGACATGTGAAGTGAAGACAGAGGTCCAGGGTCTAACCTTCCTTCGGGGAGTCCAAGTGAAGAGTCAGCACTTTCCAGAAAAATGCAGCTTCTAAGTCGCTGCACATGAAGTAAGGCCAACCCCCCAACCAGATTACAACTGTTTTAGATAGAAATTACTGATTATTGATTGACTGTACTTAAAATGCAGTATCTGTCTGAATTCCTCACAGTTCACGTCCAAGTCACAGATTTCCCCGGAGGGCATTATAGATCCAGAGAAATCTCAGTGGCAGACTCTGCAAAATGCAGAAGAAAAAGTGTTGCTGCCTTGCTAGAGAACTATGGGAAAGACCACTGCACACCAGGGTAGGTGCCACATGGAAAGCTGCGAACTTTGGCGACCGCAGTAGCTTTTTAAAAAAAGGATGGCATTCCCAAGACAGCCGTGGTCACCACAGCATTCCAGCTTCTTGGGAAAACAAACAAACAAACAAAAAACCAAATGCCCTAACTTGTCTGGAGGCCAGAAATACAGGGAATGAGGAATAAAGAACCAGAGACCCTTGAACTTCGTTTCTGCTGTGTAAGGAGGAGACTCCACCCACCCTGGAGGGTAATTAGCATCTTAATGAACCTTAGCTGAGTGTGTAGAACTGCCTCTGACACAGGATCTCAGCGTCATCTTTATGCATCTGTCCTCAGTACATATATGACAGACCCTGATCATAGCACACGTATAGTCTTTGGGGCTTGGATGATGCCTTTTGGAGACAGACAGCTTTCAGCTCTTGTCAATTTACCACACTGATTTTCACTTGAAGACTCCAACAACAATGGCTTTTGGTCTTTTCAGCTACAAGTAGGTGTGGTCTATAAAACAGAAATAACCATCACTGCAAACTGGTAAGGCCTCTAACACAGTGACTCATCTAAAAGACTGTCTCTGTATTGTAGACCACAAAACATAATGAAAGAGTGTCTAGCAATAGAGAGACAAGGATGCTAACATAAAGCTCATATTGTTCTCCTCTTTTCCCCTAGCCAGGGGAGCCATGGTCTGAGTTCAGAAGCCTTAGTACTTGAGGCATCAGTTGTCCTGATCTTTGCGGGCTAAAGCAACACTTACTGAGGACCCAGCTGGAGTGGCCACTTGGGGTTGCTCATTTCAGGGGTAATCTGGAGGGAGCCATCTTACAACACCTTGCTTACTTCAGAGGGGAGGGAGGGAGTCTTGTGATAAACAGATGCTGTGGCAGGTGTTATTTCTGTCCATTCTAGATGTGTCACGTGCATCCCAGGATAGCTAGGAACGACACACCTTTAGAGAAGACAGTGCCCTGATATTGCAACATCCAAAGACTGGATGTTCCTGGTGGACTCTGGCATGGTGGATACATATCTAACAGTACTTGAGACTGAAATTTGAGGTTCAAGAGTTAAATTAATCTGAGTTAGGGAGGGAGTACTTAACACACTGTTTGCACATAGAAGGTGCTTGATAAGGACGATAGATCTCATTTAGGGATGATTTGACTTATAATTCTTTGCTTTTGAGATGGTCTAGGAATTTGTCTTTCTATTTTGAGCTTCAGTCTTTTCTTGAGCTAGTGATACATGGTAGGTGGGGCAGCTGCAGGAAAGCAGACACTCAACATTCTACTGTGTACTGGGTTGCCAGCATTTTATGGATATAGCCAATCAATAATTTACCTTAAATATTCAAGTTTCAAATAGGCTTTGCTTTATATGGCTTTGACCCACTGTAGATGAATACAAGTGTTTGAAGCATGTTCAAACGCAAGTGTTCGAAGTTAGGTTACACAATGATGCTTCATAGGTTAATAATTTCCTACTGAAAATGTACTTACAGGGACGTAATGCCATTCTAAGCCACAGGTTAAAAAAATCTGCTTTTCTACCATTCAGGGCACAGGTTGACCATGCTAAAATGACCAGAGCTTTTAGTAGCTGAATAATCCAGAATATGGCAACTGGTGATCCTTCAGTCCTTCAGATGCCCTATCCACACTGGAACCCATTTAATGACTATGTTCCAAATCTGCCCAGTTCTAGGACTGCTGGGAACTTGCATCCCCATAGGGTTGGTATCCAGGTGGACCGGTCATAGCTGGCTGGGCATCTGGATTTGAACGGGAGCTCTATGTCACCAGTTCTTTTCAGTTTTTCTACCTGATTGACCACTGTGAGTTCTCCATCGATCACCCATCCATTTTTACAGCCACCATGGCAAAGTGATTGGGTTTTCTCATATGCTTTTTTAAAAATGATGTTGGGGTTTCAGTATGGCTGAATGAACAGGAGGAAGAATGGGTGCACTGATTCTTTTGAAGTTAGATGCTCCTATCTGGACTTATGAATCCCTTTGGCATGTTTCACCAAGAGAATTTTTTATAGGAAGTGAAGTGCTCACCTGCTAACGAGTCTCTGTTCCTCTCCTCTCAATGTGGCTGTTAAACTGCCAGTGTCTTGAGCACATACTGTGTGCCTGGCCATGTGCTGGGTTGAAATGCAGTGATGAACAGGACAAAGTCCTTGCTTTGGTGTGGAAGACACCTGCCACCAGCTGCTCTGTGTAGTGGTGTGTTTCATGACCTGAATTGATAGGGTGAGGCGACAAAGAGTGGCTGTTAGGAATGGGTGTGACTCTTGAAGATGACCAGAAAGACATTCACGTGGATCTGACATTTAGGTGAGTCCGAGAGCATAAGGAGGAGCCAGGCATGACCGGAAGCACTGGACTTCTTCTGGCTGTGTGGCTGGAGGAGTCTCAAGCAGATGCAGAAGTCCTGGGGAGAAAACCCATTCCTGTGGATGCTGTCTGCAAATGCATGAAAAACTGGGATAAGCAAAGGCCATGAAGCAAGCTTTGGTCACCTACATACACCTGCTGGAGTGACTGGTGGTTTTCAGTGACAGATGTGCCGTTGGCACCAGGTCTGTAGGCTGGAGACTGGGTGATTTTCCTGAAATTTCTCCCCATAGTCAAATTTTTCCTGAACTAAAAATAACAAACTGGCAATATACCCACATGTGTTCTTCTGTATCATCCAAGGACACTATTAGGGTGTGATGGATAATAATATGAACTGTCTCAGTTCTGTGATGGGTTGTGACATCAAAGTGAAGTAAGAGTCATCCTGGTGAAGTGCTTAGGGGAGGGAGCAGTATTTCTAGTGTGACTCTCAAGTTACATTTCCCCCTTGTTTTCCCTTCCATTCTCCCCCCCTCCCCGCCTTAAGCAGAGCAAACAGCATTCTCTTTGAGTAGACAAGGACCTCTCTTGGTCCGTTGTCATGTGAAAGGGAGGGCTGGAGAGGAAGGCATACGGACAGCTGTTTTCTCAACCTTGGCATGCAGGCTAGAATAAGGGCACACAATGTCCCTTCGCTTCAGCCTTGGTTCTACACACACAATGCAGGCACTCCAGAGAGCGCTGCCTCAAACCCCTTGACTCAGATTCAAGGCTATGGCACTCTCTGAATCACAATGTTTTCACATACTGTATTCCCTACTCGTATACAGACACAGAGACTTAATTCTGGAAAACAAAAGAATTTTAATATTTTCTTACCATCATTCCTCAGCAAGGAAGTGCCAAGTTAGTGTTTGTCTAGATTGTATTGTGTTAGAATTTTTTTTTAAGAGCCAATGTTTAATTCTCTAGTTGAGCTTTAGAAAAAAAAAATCATTAAGTACTTTTTGACTTAAAATTAAGACAGAATTCCTACCAATTTCTGAGATGACCCTAAACATGCGTCTGTCATTTTATACCATATATTATTCACACAAAGTATGCTCTCTGAATTGGTATTTATAACATCTAAGTATTTGTTGGTCAGCCCTGAAAAATGTTGAAGACGTTCTGACCCATGTGTAAAACATTCAAGTGAGATTAATTCATTAGGTAGAAATAAACAAACACATCCATCCCATGGTCATGTAAACATACTCTTATCTTTAGTAAATGTAAAATTATATGTGCCACAGAAGTATTTAAAACACATTTATTTATTTATGATTTATTATCACAAAATGTTTGATTTATTTACTTGTTTTATATACCTAGAGTCACATAAACAGGATCACGAGTAGAAAAAAGTTAAAGAAGTCCTGACTCAGAGAACTGTGCCAGATGGCAGACTCTTGCCCTCCTTCCTTATGGAGATTCATGTCTGTTCTACCTGTAAGAGGGCTATTTTTTTTTCCTGGTCTGTTTGCTAAGAGTAGCTTCCGGTTGAGCGCACTAAAGGCTGGATAGTTGCCATGCTGCTTTTGCCCCTAACTCTAACCCCAAAACTTTTGCAGCTTTTGCTCGGTTGGTGAGAAGTTCCCAGAACTAGGGAAGAAACAGACTGATTCTGTGTTCGCTCAGCCCATCCCACCCATGCCCAAGGCAGCGTAGAATCTGGCTCAACATTACATAGGTTGCTCACTGTTATGGCACTCATAGACTGAACTTTGGTGCCCTCAGAATCTTAAACCCTTCTAAGTTGGAATTTCAAATTTCATATTCATTTTCTTAAAAAGTACTCTATGAATTGTCTAACATTTTAGGTTGGGGGTCTCTTCCTGCATACAGTATGGCTGCTATCAGCAGTCAACAGGATCCCAGTTCAATGAAGACACATAGGTATCCAGAGGAAGAGTGGGCTCCAGACATATACAAGGATTTGCAAAATTGAGGGTGGGTGTCCAAGAGATTTTTACCACTGGCTCTTAAAAAGTGAACGGAAAGGTATAGCACCAGGTGAGAACGGTGGAGTCCTGAGTGGCATTGTCAACAAGCTGGTGTCTCTCTCTCTCTCTCTCTCTCTCTCTCTCTCTCTCTCTCTCTCTCTCTCTCTCTCTCTCTCTCACACACACACACACACACACACACACACAATTTCTTTGTCTTCAATAAACTGAGAATTGCCCCCACCCACTTCATGTATTCTTATTAAACAGTAGAATCCTCTAATAAAGCCATAGTGCACCTATGAAAGTAAACATTGGCACTGGCCTTAAGTCACCATATATTACAGACTCTCTCTTCATAATAATAACTTTTATGGGTCAAGAGCCCAACCCCCAATCTCATATTGGATCGAGTTGTCATTTCTTTTAGTTTTTTCAACTTGAGACAATTTTTTAGTCTTTCCTTGCCTGACAAGGCCTTGTTATTTTTGAAATGTCTAAGCTAGTTTCACTGTCAAGTGTCCCTAAATTTGCTTTTGTCTGATATCTCCTCAAGATTGCATTTGCATAATGAGCATTTTTTTTTTAAGGAGCGTCACAGGAGCCAGGGTGTTCATGACTTTGATTTGCTTCATTGTTGGGTACGTTAACACTTACACTAGGTTAAGATGCTATTTACTAGATCTGCCTTTGGCTTTCTGTTGTGCATAAGTGTTTTGTGGGTGTAGACATCCTAACCCTCATCACAGTTTCACTTAAACATTCAGGGATGAGTCTACTGCAAGTCAATCACTACTTTTCTGGCTACCAAACTTCCGAACGGTAGTGTTCTAAATCCATTACCCCTCCTATACTTACCAGTTACCAATCTCTCACAGAATTTTGTCCTTACTCCGTTGTTTTTAGGCGAATGTATTTATTTGTATTTGTATAGACGTCTAGACTCCTATTTTGTTTGATGTGTCATAATCCAACATTATTATTACTTATTGCAATGCTTAATTTTCCTTATTATATAAGAACCTAACCCTAACCCTAACCCTAATCCTAACCCTAACCCTAACCCCTAACCCTAACCCTAACCCTAACCCTAATTAATTAACCTTATTAATTTCCTTATTATTATTAGGGAGCTTCTTCAGTTTGACACCTGTCTTGTTTCATCAGGCCCTTATCATTCTTTGAGAACTCACATTCTGATACATGATGTTCTGGGATTATTATTTTATGTTTTTCTTGTTTCAGTCTTCTAGAACTGAAATCTGCATTTTCCCCAGTACTCCTGGCTTCTTTTGATAAAAAATAAAATGGTGTTTGCAAACCAAGAGGTGGGGACGAGTGCTCATTGTTAACACAGTGTTAGTGATTATACCTCAATATACAGAGTTGCATAATAGACAAGTAAACATGTGTGTGTGATGTGCACGCATATACCCAGACACTAGTTATTTCTGTAGCTTCTAATCTATAGATTTAATTCAGATAGGCATCTCCAACTGCAGTCTGATAGTCTTCCTGTTTTCCATATTCAAAGCTGCTTCCAGATCACATGTACCCTCTCACCCTTAAAGGTGCTTCTATACCTTTCC
>JAQHUG010000177.1:3502289-3514760 GCA_028555095.1 Dicrostonyx torquatus
GATCTCTTTACAGATGGATGTGAGCCACCATGTGGTTGCTGGGAATTGAACTCAGGACCTCTGGAAGAGAGCAGCAGTGCTCTTATCCACTGAGCCATCTCTCTAGCCCCCCAAGACTGAATTCCTAAGAGCCTCTACTGGCTGAAAGTTCTTCACCCATGGAAGCATTCAGTAGTTTCTGTCAGTTCCAGTGGTGTTTCCACCGAGAACAGAGGTTTCTGTCACCCTCTCTTACCCCATACACGCTGGATATAGCTTTATAACTATCTGACCAAGGGAAATCCCTCACTCTCAGCGGTCTGCTGACACAGGCTGCCCAGGCACTAAACAGAGCAAGGGCTCCACTAAGTTAAGGGAATCCTGTCAGGATGTCATTATGGGGTCTGCTGTTGACTAGGGAAAGGAGAGTCAACAGGTCATGGTTGAATAACCGGGAGAGAGAAGCAGACGTGGTCTTATGTATAGATTCTCTCTTGCCTATCAGAATGTGTATATTATAGGTGACTGCACTTTAAGGCTGCTTTACTCCCTGACTTCCATCTGGCCTTGTCCCAGGGGAGACACAGAGATCAGCTTAGAGAGCAGGTGGAGGAAGCCATGCTTTGGGTGGCTTCTCCATGAACGATTATTTCTTCTCTAGGAGCGGTGTTTGTGTGACATACTTGTCATGGTCTAGATTCTGATAAAGACTTATGTTCCTGCAATCTGATGATGGTGAGGATGTTGATGGCAGCATCTTCTCCTTCTCCCTCTATCTTGGCAGCCCCAAGACTGGTGGCAGTGGCCCTCTCCCCTATTTCTAACTTCTTCATTCTTTCTTTTTCCATCCTAAGTTATTCTATCACCCACTTCAACAATTGCCCAAATTAAATTTCCATTGATTTAAAGACCTAAGAGACATCAGTGTTTTCCTAACTTATCCCTGAAAATGACCCAAGAAGCTGGTTTTCCCTAAAGAACCTAAGAACCTGGAGATATTGTGGTCAATTCTCTCCCATTTAGAAGAGCTCTATTTAAGAATGAAACCAGCATAAAAGAAATCAAGCCATAAGATAAAGAAACAGATCAATCTCTATCTGATGCAAGATGGCTTTGGGCTTTCACTTACTAGAACCAAGAAGAGGACTCTGTGTCTCAGTCCTAATTGTTGCCTCTGTGTATAGCAATCTTGATTGTCAAATCAATTACAAATTACAGACCATGATGTCTTTGATCCATACAAGTGACTTGGGTTCCTCTCATGTTTCCCAGCAGGACTCGTCTCCTTGTGTGCTTTACTTGTTTGTTTTCTCAACAGAGGAGGTTTTCTTACAGCTTCTCCCTTTTATTGGTCTTTCTGTCTTTTACTGTGTGAGTCCCCTTTCCTTTGTGATCTGCCACATCCTGACAGGGGCTCATATATCCACTACATCAGTGGAAGGGACAAAATAAAAAATTTATGTCATCCACATGACAGACCTGAAAAACTAGCCTCTCATTTAAATATTGCAAAAAAATTGAGTTATATGCTACATAAGTGACAGGAGAATGGGGCTCTTAATCTATGTGGAAGGAAATTGGATTCAAGTTGTTTTATCTCTTGCAGATGTTCAACGTTATTTTTGTCAGCTAGTAGTTAAGTTGAAGAGAGACATCTTTCTCAGAATAGAAACATGAAATAATAATGTCCTCAAGCATCATCTCATCATGTTAAGCCACAAGATGGATGAGATCCTTCTGTGAAAAAGATGCAAATGATAATAGGCTTGAAGTATTTGTTGGGAGTGGAGAGAAGCTGAAGGTTTGCTGTGCACTATACTTCTTCTGTGTGAAGATGAAGAATAACAGAGACTCTTCTCTCTGGGTCGTTACTTTCTTAAGAGGTTTACTTGGGGAATGAATCATTCAGGAAAGATGTTCCTAGGCAGGAAATTGGTCACAGTATAATTTGGACCCAATGTTCTCAGAGACCACATCTCAGGGCTGTTGCTGTGACTTGCCCGATCTTACACTTAACATGAGGTACAAAGACGTTTTAGAGTGACTTCGTCTTGGGAATCCCAAGGTTCTGGCTTTTCTTTCTTTCTTTCTTTCTTTCTTTCTTTCTTTCTTTCTTTCTTTCTTTCTTTCTTTCTTTCTTTCTTTCTTTCTTTCTTTCTTTCTTTTTTATAACCTTGTCATTAAGTGCACTGACTTCTCTCATCTGAAATAGGTCCATTTTTTATCCTTACTGCTTGTTAATGATCTGACCTAAATCCCAAGATACCTCCTCTTCTTCAACCTCGGCTTCTAGCCCAACTCAGCCCAGGCACTTACTTATCTTAGTGGCCTCAGACCTCTTAGAACTGTGAGAAGATGCACTTCTTGAGACATGGCACCTTTGAGTATGCGTATGGAGAATTCTCCCAGAAAAGTACATGACTGCCTCAGTTTCCCTACCTGATACTGTGCTGCATAAATGAGGAATGGACTTGTGAGAATCCTAATGTACTTGGCCATGGCCATGTAGCCCCAGTGGAGGATGGTGGATTCTGTTTCCTTCATCCGCTGCCCCACAGCTGGTTTCTGAAAGCCAGGCATAGACCAGCGCCAATGTCTCTAGGCCTCAGGCCTTGCTCGCCCACCTTGTTGCCAGTTTCTGTCTATCTTCTTGGGTTGATGTGTTAGCATGACACACATCTAATGACTGCTCTGACATGTAACTCAGGGCATGAGACCTCCCCCCCTGGACCTCACACAAGCATTGGAACAGAACTTTTATCTGAATGAATCCAATCTACGTCATACTGACGTCCACTCTTCAAGATCACATTTTTGATGGTTAGTATAGCTTTTACTTAGAATATGTATTAGAAATACCTTTCATTTGTTAATTTTTTGAGAGAGTCTCATTAGGTAGTCCAGGCTAGCCTCCTGCCTCTGCCCTCTAAATGCTGGGATTACAGGCATGTACCACCACACCCAGCTATAATTGGCACATTAGATATAGTGATAGTTTATTATTTCATTTGTATTATGTAAAGATTTTATTAAACGGTTTAAATTTATTATTTAATTCAACTTTGTGGGAAAGATATTAATTTGGTGAGCTTTGAGATGCAGAAAGCAACTCTGGGGTTGATTCCCATCTGATCACAGAGATACAGGTTCTAATTCAAGTCTGTTTGATGTTATAATTATACTTCAGCCAAGATATCCAGACTCCCTATGCAGTAGGCATGTGAGTTAAAACTTTATGTAATAATTTATACTAGGAGTCAGTTTTACAATTAAATGCCTGTGAAGGGTTTCTATCTTACTTATAGATAGGAGTGCGCCAGGAGTGGTAATGGGAGCAGCAGTATCAACAAACAAACAAATAAATAAAACAAATTGTATTTAAATCCCACTGTACAGAGGAAGAAGCATAACACACCCCACTTGGGGGAGGGGCCACCTCTTGTATTTCCAAAGGGTTGTTCCTTTTCATTTATCTTTTTTCCTTTGCTGTGCTGGGAATAGAACCCAGTAGCTTCCCTGCAATGTTTCTACTATTTTTACAGTCTGTTCTGAGGGCATGAATGCTGACACTTTATATAAATTATCTGCTACTTTATATAAGGTTTCCCTCGTAGCTGAGCATGGCTCAAGGCAAGGAATAAAGCATTGGTCATTTATTTGGAAACTCAGGGAAGCAAAAGTCAAGACACAGTACATGTGCAGAGATGTGAAGCCCCAGTCCTTGTCTTCATGATGAGCAGAGCCCAGCAGTCTACTCAGCAGGTGTGCTGTGAGAGCTGGTGTGGTTCTTCTAGAAAGACTGGGTGAAGAAGCCATGCCTCATGCTAACTGATCAGAGAACAGAACACGAGGCAAATTGTTTTCCACATCCTTCCAGTCCTCCCTGTCTTAACCACTGAGCCCCTTCTCCAGCCCTTTAGTCCCTCTTTTCTGTTGAGCAAAACGTCAATGATTGAGAGCGAATCCCCTGGTACACACTTAGTTGCCAGAATGTGAGGTTTCCGGGCCTTGTTCCACTTCTTTCAAATCTGGAAATGGCAGGACACCTGAGCAACTCCAAGCCAAAGCTGGTGGGCCAAATTGGCAGACATGGCCAAGGATGGAGGAGCTTTTCTGAAAGCAGGTCCTTGGGTGGTGCCCTGGGATAGCTATGTGATCTGGGGTGGGGAGAGGGAAGGGTGGTGCCTATGGATCAGGGGGTATCAGAAGAAGTGTGATTTGTGCCCGTGTATCTGCTTACGTTGTCCAAAGGCCCTAAGAGGTGAGAGTTAGCCATCCACAATGAAAGGAACATGCTAATCTATCCGACATTCCAGAGCAGGCTCTGGCCAAGTCAGGGTTTGACTCCAAAGCAGTCTGTTTTCAAGTCCTGTCCTCTGATGTGCTCACAGGGTCCTCTGGATGCTTTAATTTCAGTGAAAAAATGAACAGGATTTACTGAGAATGAACACATGGTTCTTATAGAAAAATGTAAACAGTAAAATAATCATCACCAATCTGTGAATCCAGAAATTATTTAAAAGAAAATCCTCAAACCAGGCGGGGTGGCACAGGTCTTTATTCCTAGCACTTAGGAGGTGGAGACAGAAAGGCCATCACAAGTTTGAAGCTAGCCTGGTATATAGAGTGAATTCTAGGCTAGCCAGGGCTGCATATTGAAATCCCATTAAAAAATAGTCTTTTAAACATGGAATCTTTTCGTTTCTCTGTTGACAAGATAATTCACATTTGCAGCGTGTTATGTTGCCATTGCTCAAAGGTCTTGTGCTTGACTGTTGGAGGAAGGGGCCAACGTTAATTCTTATGGTTAAAAGTACCCAGGTATACCTGGCTTCATGACACCTGCCCATAATCTCAGTACTCGAGAGGCTGAAGCAGGAGAATTGCCATAAGTTCAAAGTTAGCCTGAGATACACAGCAAGACCATGTACCTAAAAACAAACACAACCTAAAACCAAAATGCTTGGATCTAGTCTGTGTAGCATACCTCGGAAACATTCGCTCACGATCCAGTCTTACAGGGGAGAGGGCACATTCCTACACTGGGAAGATGATAAACAAACCATTTAATCTCATAAGGATACTAATGGCAGGCCTCCTGGTGAACAAAATGTTTTTTGCTAGCAGGAGAGTCCTTATCCGTGGAATGCTTTTAGCAGGGTGTACTTTGGTGTCTAGGATTTCTTAGGTAAACAAAGCTGGAGTCCACTGGTTTATGAGACCCAGCTCTCTGGAAAATGTCTTGTAAATTATGTAAATCTCTGAGTATAAAGCAGAGATCTTTCGCATGCTTCCTAAACTCCAGCTACTTCTGGACAAGTAGGTGGCCACATAACATTCTGGAGAAAACACATGTATTTTCTCAGGCCAGAGACCCTCTGCTGTAGGGGGCAGGGAAAATCCAGGGCGTCTTGATGCATCTCAAGCTCCTGTATCCACTTTTCCTTATTATGGGGATCGTCTAAATCACAGGAGAGCTTGGATCAGGCTCACAATGGGTGTCTTACGTGGCAATCTGGTCTTGTGTCTTTTGCTACCTAAATTTATAGTCATTTATTTATTGATAACATTTTAATTATCTAGTATTTTGTAATTTGAAGTACAATTGTGAAACATAACCCTGACCCAATCATTGTGTATGTTCTGTCCTTTCTTTTGAGTGATCCTGAACTGTTTCAGTAGCCACTAGAGGGAAACCTCGGAAAGATTTTGTCTACTGCCCTTTCTGTTACTCTTGCTACTACAGGAAGAGAGGAAGAAAGGAGATAGAGGAGGAAAGAGAGGAAGAAGTGGAAAGAGATGGAAAATTCTTTACAATCCCTGTGACCAGGCCTTCTGCACACTCCACTCTTCCGTTACTCTCTGGGACCACCATCCCTTTCACAACCCTTACTTTCCGTTCTTGATCTAGAGACCTGAGTTCCAAGCCCCTGGCCCTCTGGAAGATGTAGCTAAGCTGCTTTTTTTTTTTTGGTTTTTCGAGACAGGGTTTCTCTGTAGCTTTGGAGCCTGTCCTGGAACTAGCTCTTGTAGACCAGGCTGGTCTTGAACTCACAGAGATCCACCTGCCTCTGCCTCCCGAGTGCTGGAATTAAAGGCATGTGCCACCACCACCCTTCTGAATTCCCTGCTTTTTCCCCAGTACTTAACTCCTCCCCCAACTGCTGAGGACTGCCTGACAGCCTGCTGCTTCATTGGAGAGCTATCTTCCGGCCCTTCTGAGCTGGACCTGCTGACTTTCTTGTGTATATGGGGTCCTTAACCCAGGGTTCAGAGATAGTGTGTAGAAAAATCACTTTTCTATTCATTAATCCTCAATCAAAATTTATCATTTCTTTTTATTTTAAGTGTGAACAGAAAGCAGCCCAGTGCTTTTAGCAGGATGTATGACTTTGCCACCAATAGAAATCATTTTGTTGCAAATATCTTAAAATATTATTCTCAGTTATTTTTTGTGAGCATGTGAGGTCAGTGGACAACTTGTGAAAATCTATTCCCTCCTTTCACCATGTAGGTTACCAGGATCTAATTCAGATCATGAGGTTTGTGGCAAGTGCTGAGCCATCGGGCCCAACTATTTAGAAACTTTAATAGCCCATAGACCTGCTATTACACTTATTTGTGGGTATGTAAATGTGCTATTTAATATACCGCTAAAGAAGCATGGCAAATACATTTTAAAAATATTTTACTTACCAACATTTTAAAATCTTGGTTTTCTTTGGTGTTCCTTGTCCTTTTTAATATTTATTTAAATACGTCATTATAAGAAGGAGTTTGAAGCTTTTGCCAGATTGGTGAATGGCACAAGAAGGGTCTAAAAATCCATAGAGGTAACGTGCTTTACAAGCATGAATTACCTGATACTTAATGGCCATTTGGAGACTGGTGTGGCTCCTATCTTTAGAGATTAACATAACAGTGTCACTAGGTGCATAAATAGGTATGTTTAGGCAAGCATGGATACAGGCTGCTATACAAGGGCAGATAACATGCTCAGGAGCCCACAGATAGGAGAATTACTCACAGCTTGAAGATTCAAGAGGTAGTAGCATTGAGAGGGTCCCAGCCTAGTTTAAAGCACTTTGAAGTGTGTGAAGAGGTGTGGCCAGCATTATGAGAAGTTTATGGTCAATCTACCATCTGCTCCATGGGAAGAACATATTGAAGTAAGTTACAGTGGTTCTTAGTTGTTATTTATTAAAACCTTGGGGAGAACTCTCTGCTGTGGTGGTTTGAATGAGAATGCCCTTAGCCTCACGTATTGAAATATTTGGTTCCCCTTTGGTGGAACTGCTTGGGAAGGATTAGGAGGTGTGGCCTTGTTGGAGGAGATAAGATGCATCGATGGGGGCAGGATCTGAGCTTTCAAAAGCCCATTTCATTCCCAGTGTCTCTTGGCCTCATGTTTATAGATGGAGACCTGAGCTCTCAGTCACTGCTCAAGTGATAGGCTTCCCCATCTGCTGCCATGCTCCCCACCATGATGGTTATGGACCCTAATCCCTCTCAAACTACAAGCTCTGACAAGCTCTTTCTTCTCTAAACTGCCTTGGTCATGGTGTCTTCACAGCAATAGAAAAGTTGCTAAGACATGCAGTAATATGTTTTCCCTAGACTTTACCAAGAATGCTAGCTTGTCTGTCTAGCCACATTCTTCTGTATAGGAGTAACCTTTGTTGCAGTAGATAACAGCCTAGGAATGAGTTGGGCTGGGTTCTCACCTTTGCTCAGATTATTACTAACTCAGAGTGTTAGTAGCGAGACAATTTTCACCCTGACCACATTGCTTTGAGAACTGCCTTTTAGAAAACTGTGACTGTTTGATGAGAAAAATCATCCAGTCTGTCAGAGCTTTCATTAATTGTGAGAAAGTTGCACATACTCCTATTACACTGCATTGTCGGAGGAGAAAACCAACCACAAGACCCATGAGAATATAACTAGATGCATGTGGTCATCCCTCTGTCTACCCCGACCTCTCTAATGTGTCTTTCTAGAAAGGATCAACTGATTATACATCCAGATTCTGGCAAACTGAGGGAAAATAAGATGCAGAAGATATCAAGGGAGGCTGGGGACTGTTTGGAACTGAGGCCACCAACATAGAACAACACAGAGGGGCCTTGTGGGACTGTCTTCTAAATCAGCTCCTTGTTCTATGAACCTCATGCTCAGTGACTGAGCTGTACTGTTCACTGACAGGAACGTCAGGACATGTACATTTTTTAACTCTGATTTTATATTTCTTAATCATGAGGGGGGGAGAGGGGACTAAAAAAATCAGGTAAGAAGTCAGTTTTAAAACTAGCAGACAGAAATTGAGTTGAAGGGAAAGGGGAAAAGAGCAAAAACAAAAAATAACCCCAGGGTGGTAGGGAAATGAGAACGAGCTGGGAGGTGAGAACGGTCAGTATGCATTATATATACATGTGAAATTGTCAAAGAAAATTTTAATTAAAACTATTTTGAAATAAAACAACAAAATAAACAAACAATTCAGTTTTACCTGTTACTGAGAAATGTGGGGCTGGGAAGGCGCCACTAGTCACAGAAGCACTCCTTTTTATTCTCTTCTGGTCTCTGTACCTTGCCTTCTTGAGCGCTGGCCCCAAGCTACAGTTCTCAGTATCCCAACCTTTAAAAACTTCAATGGATTCTTTAAACTCCAGCTTGAGGGGAAAGTCCCAGAGGTGAGAGGTAGAGAAGAGAGTAATGTTCAGCTGGCGTGTTTGTGGACCTAAAGCACAGAGAGAGTGCTGAAAGGCAAAGGATATAAAGGCTTTATGTGAGTATGTGATGTACACAGTATTTTCTAGCAAACTCATGCATGAATTTTAGCATTACACTAGCAAGACATCCACAGGTGAACGGTAAACAGAATGAATCCTTGTTGATAGACTGCATAATGATAATGATGATGATGTTGACTAATAAGAGGAGAATGAGTAAGAGAAATGCCTTCTAAAGAGTGGATGCACGCCACACCACAGGAAGGATTGCCTAGAGAATTAGAGAAAAAATTTTCATTCAGTTTTGTGAAGTTTCCCATTGCAAAAATTAAAGTCAGAGAAAAATATTTCTGAGAAGCACTAGAAAAGTCCAGAGAAAAATGAAAAGGTAATAGAAAAAGATAGAGAAATAGAAGGAAACCCGGTTCAGAAATAGTTCAGAAATAGTAAGCGTGACCAACAACACAACTGTGTACAGCGACAGGTTTGACAATATCACTCAAAATGAAATTGGAAAAAAAAAGGCATAAAAAGATTACAGCAAAGCACTGGATTCAGAAGAAAAATAAAAGAAAACAAAGAAATACAATCTCACTGTTATTTTTGAGGAAAAGAATGAAGCAGAAATGATTTCAATAATAAAAGGCATCTACTTCTTGATCAATCTCCCCGTGCTAAAAGCCCAACTCAGCACATGGAAGAGTAACTGTGGAATTCAAGTAAGGCTGACAACGCATTCAACACAAAGCCCTCTCCTGAGAAAGACACTAAACATGAAATAAAGAAGGGTTTGCATGGGCATGAAGAAAACAAATTAAATCACAGATTCAAGAAAGTATGGCTGTTTTTGTCTTTCTTTGCAACAAATTGTTCAAATGCCAAATGAAAGGGAAGGAATACTGGCAAAAGTCTTAAGACAACGAAGTGTTGATAAATAATTGATAGTCCCTGCAAAGTCAAGTCTAAAGGTAACAGATCATCTTCATAATGAGAGTACCTGCATGATACAAGTACAGGAATTCCTGGGAAAAATAAATTCAATGGATGAAGACTGGCTTTAAAATAAATGTAACCAGTTTATTAAATGGTTTAAGCTTTATACAGCTAGACCTAAAATCTTTTCCCCCTCACATTCTCCAATACTGTCTTCACACTTTTCCAGGAAAGCCTTCCTTTTTAAATCTTTTAACTACAGATTGTCTTGATCCTACCACTTTTTCAATAAATTCAAACATCTAAAAATCCAGTGAAACTTTTATCCTATATATATCAGCTCACTAGTTACTGTAGTGAAATACCCAAGATAAGAGACAAAGTTAATTCAAATTCACTTTTGGAATTTTCAGTCTATTACTGGGTGAACTTGTTGCCTTTAAGCCTTTGAAGTAGAGAATGCCACATTAGAGGGGTGTGGCATAACAGAAATATCTATTTTATGGTGGGTCAGTGAAAGAGAGGAAAGTGAAGGGGCTGAGATCCCACAGTCTCTTAGGAGGCATACTCCCAATGACTTAAAATCTCCCACCAAGGTTCTGTCATGTCCCAGTAGGACAAACTGGGGACTAAGCTTTGACACTTGACCTTTGGGTAAGGCATATCTTAACCCTCCTCTGGGGTGGAGAGATGGGAAAATGGGACAAGTTCTACTTGATAACTTTGTGGTTATTATCTCGGACCCGTTCTCTGTGACTGTAGTGAAATGTTAGCATTCTCAATAGGTGTATGTGAATTCTTATGGCATCCTTCAAAGTCCTCCTTCTGACCAGAGGGCAAGCAATGTTAGAAAAGAAATTTCTTTCCTAACTCCAGCTCAGCTCTTAACTCTGGCGATTGATTCCAGCGAACATTCTGAAGTCTTCTAGAATGTTGTTGCAGAAATCCTCTTGTCCCTTGGGCAACATCTAAGTTATCACACCATGGTTATCCTGTGGGTACTTGACATTGTGGGAGACAAGAATATACTTCCCTAAAATATGAAGGATTTTCTTAACCTAAAGCAGTTAAGGAGCAGCAGAGAACTAGCTCTTCTATGCCCCTTTTCCACCCAAGCCTTTTCTGAATAAATTCCCCTTTTCTGAAGACAAGCCTCACCAGCGCAGAGGTGGCACCTGAGGGATCTACAAACAAACCTTACTCCATTTGTTTTTTTCCCCCAAACATTTCTCTTCTTGTAGACTCTTGCCTTTGGAAGCTGGAACCTTTGTCTTGTCGTTTCTCTGGAAATTTATTACTGTTTGCTGAAGTTGCTGTAAAAGTCGGAGTTTTCAGCCATCGCGTTGAGTGCGTCTCGTGAATCCCTCTCCCATGCGATATGACTGCACACATAAATAGACATGCTTGGTCTTCCTCCTGCTCACCTGTCTTGTATTACAGAAGTTTGTCCCAGCTATGAATTTATGAAGATTGAGGAGAAATCACATTTCTTCTCCCCAAGAAGAAACTCATACATCTTACCGTTGACATATCTGGAATATGGGTTGCTTACTATCTCCTGAATTCTCTTGTTTTATTTTATAGACCTCATTTTTTCAACCTCAGTTAGACCCAGGGCACAATCTTAGCAAGACCAGGCAGGCTCTAACAACAAGCAGTCCGTAGGCAGTTGTAAAAAAAAAATCCAACTATATATAGTAAAAAATGATCATTGCAATCTATTGCCTTTTTTCTGCCCTTCATTCTATTTCTCAGTTTCAATGATTCTTAACTGAGGTGGTTTTTACCCTATTTCTCTCCAGGGAACACATGGTTATATTTGGAGACACTGTGGTTGTCACACTGAGAGAAGTGCGTTCTTCTTCTTGTACCTAGTGTGTTGAGGCCATGAATGATGCAAAACAAACAAACAAATAAAACAAACCTACAGAGTGGTTAATATTCCCCCAAAGAACAATAAAGATTAAAGTGAGCAAGTCAGAAAAAGCATCTGAATGAAACAGAAGTCATAGAAACATTACCTAAAGTTAAGCAGAAACTTCTGATAACAAAGTTGTCATTGGTTCTTCTCAAGTTCTGCAGACTGAGCATACCCGTGGACACATATTGACTTCTCCCCAAGGTAAGTTCTTGGTCATGAGAAGACTTCCTTCAGCATCAAAGACTTCAGAAAAGCCTGAGGCTTTCCTTAGAAGCCAGTCCTCCCTCCTTTTGAGCGTGTGTGTGTGTGTGTGTGTGTGTGTGTGTGTCTATCTATACATATATAGATTCTTACTTTGTCTAACTGGATTTTCAGCTAACTAGCTGGTAAGTGCTCACATATGAGTAAACATAAACTCTTCTCAATCACTAGTCGTCTATTTTAAGGCTCCTTACTATTCATCCATTGGGATCTCTGTGGACAGAGGAAATTTTTTTTCTTCTCTACACTTTCAGTACACAGAGCAAAGAGGCATGTTTTAAATATTAAAATATGCCAACTGATAATAAAATCAGCCTAGTCAAAAACAAAGGCATTTATATTTATTTGGGGCTGATCTGGGGAAATGCAGATTCCAATAGATGGGAAAAGGTATTCTGTGTTTTTACAAAATGATAGCTGTGTGTATAGCTTTGAACTGCCAAGGACCTTGGTTATTACAACATTTGTTATTCAGGAATTAGGATTGGTGCTAGCAAAAGTTAATTTGTGTTTCAATAAGAGATGTGTTGTAGTCTTAGCAGTTGAACAGTTTAGGGGAGTGGTCTAGCACATGGAATGTCACAATAGGTCTACAACATAGTCTGTTACACAGAATGTCATCATAGGTCTACAACATGGTCTATT
>JAQHUG010000177.1:3514955-3541623 GCA_028555095.1 Dicrostonyx torquatus
ATTACACAGAATGTCATCATAGGTCTACAATGTGGTCTATTACACAGAATGTCATCATAGGTCTACAATGTGGTCTATTACACAGAATGTCATCAAAGGTCTACATCATAATGATGTTTTAGAAGACCCAGACCAAAGCTCATCTGTCAGCTGGTCTTCAGTCCAGTCCAAAGACTCAGTTGGGCATGTGTCTGAGGTCTGATTTAGCAATGTCCTCCAGCCCCTACTCCATTCTGAGTGCTCTAAATTTGTGTGACTCCATTTTTATTTTCTTTATTGACAAACTATTTGTTGGGGAGAGTGGTTTTTCTGCAGTTCAATAATTTTTCAACATTATTGTAAGATTTTTATTGTTCTTAGAGTAAAATAAAATAAAATGGAAAAGCTTAAGAACTCATAGGCCTTATGATTCTGGTTTTATAGATTTTTCACTATTTCTTTTATCTATATATGTATGCATAAGGATGTGTGAATGGCGCTCAGAGAATAATAAATGATGGATATTGTGGGTAGTGAATTTGGAGTGATTTTCTTCCTATTATTTTCTCCTGCTCCCGGCACCACTTAAAGCCTACTTTTTGTAATGATGAATATAATGTTTATAAAAGCGGGGGATTTGTCCCTTGCTAAGAGAAAAGCAACTGCAACAACAACCTTTTCAATGGTTCTTTCTACACGGTTCAGGAGAAAATTCTAGCTTATTTCCTCTGTTCCTTTGTCTGTATAAAAATAAAAATGATACAAATCCCAGCAACCAATTCCAACAATATACATGTCCCCATGGTTTGGAAATGTCTTGGAGGCTGCCAGCAGTCACCTTCCCAGGCTGCGAGGGGCTGATGGCTTCGACATCAGTCTTTTGATTCTTGTTTCCCTTCATCTTCAGGAGTGGAAACACACCAAAAGATAACGCCTCTGCGTGTTCCTTCTCCAGTCTCCCGCTATTCAGGTGAGGGTCTGTTTGTGTCCCAGGAATTGTCTCATTTTCTGCTTCATTTCGCCAGCACAGATCTATCATTTGCACATACAGTGTAGCCGCTGAGGGGGGGGGGCGCGGGTTGGAAGCAGCCTTTTCCTCACAGAAAGAGCTCTTTCATCTGCACATCTCTTATTTGCCCAAAAAGTTGCAAAAATTATATTATGTCTAACAATTTGAGTGTGCGAAACAATGGCTCTCTCCTACTCTGAAAAGCAGTAAAAGAAGAAAAGAAAAAGAAAAGGAACTAAGTCACTCTCTCTCTTTTATGAGCACCAAAGCTGAGCATGTGTGCTCCATTTGGAGATTGCAAATGCCTCCAGCAGCCTTTCTTCCACTAGTTCTCAGCAAGTGGCCATTTAGGCTTAATTGCTCCTCACAGTGTAGGCCAATTAAGAACGGGCAGCAGTGGGGTAAGGGCTATTTGTTAATCCATAAAAGGTATGAGAGGCAGGGCTTGTTTTGCTGGCGGTTTTTATTCACAGGTTTGGGTGAAAAATCTAAACAGCTGGAACTCTTCGTAAGTGATATGCGTGTGTATTTATCCTGTTGGTTGTGGGAAAGTTAAGTGTACGAATGTATTTTTATGGAAAAACCAAAACCAAAACAAACCAAAACAAAAAAACCAAAGACCAAAACCCCCCCAAACATCTAAACCTTTCTGTCAGTACAAAGGAAAGTGCTGTCAAGGCCTTGCTGAGAGCTACCCAAGCTTGATGCTGGAAATCTTGGTGGTGGGGTCTGGGTCAGAGCTCACTTAGGGCGGGGGGCTCTGAACCAAGGGTGCTTTTGCAGTGTGAAGACGGCCTTTGCTCCTTGAAGAGCAATTTCTTTATCAAAGTGTCAAACTCCATGAGAACATGTCATTTCCGGCTGTTGTTGTTTAGCATTCTTTTTGGAATGTTTTGACTTCTGTTTTTGAAAATGTACTTTCTGTACATCATTAGGATGTGTACAGAACTGCCACTCTACACTGGAGACAAACTCAACGACAAATGAGGCGCGTGGGTGTGGAGCTGGAGCTCCCGTGATTCAGTGCTAACAGGCGAACAGGAAGAAAAATACACACTGTCTAGCTGTTGAGCATTTTCAGTTAGCACAGAACAGTCCACACTTGATTACGTCGGAGGAAGAACCTAGCGTCAGCCCCTCTAAGGAACAGGGCTTCCCACAATCCTTCAGAGGAGAAGGTGAACAAAGGCTCTGTTCTCGCTATGGTGAACTCCCAGGGGCACATGCCAACCAGGATCAAGTAGGGGCAGACATTTGGGAAGGCAGGAAAAGAATGCTTGACTCCCATGGCAACAAAGAATTTTGCTCAGAGACTCATACTTCTTTGCCTTTCCAGAGTAAAGCAAGACTGGATGCTCCAAGTCTGTGATTCACGCGTTTGTCTTTGAAGATAAGGAGAGCCATAGGTCCAATTTCTTCTTCTTTACTCCCTAATTTTCCTCTTGCCTAATCTCCAATTTCCTGGGGGATTCTGTTCCATTCGTGGCAGCATGTCCGTCTTTTTTGTCACATTCTTGTTTAAACAAAGCAAAGGGGGACAAAACCTGGCCCATTACCTAAGCTTCTGGGCCGTTTGTTTGTGCTTAATCACCCTGGCTCAGACTAGAATTTTTTTTTTTTCAGAATGAAAATCACTGTCCCTGCTTGCCCTTTCTTCTTGTTTTTATTATATTGTAGATTGTAACCCCAAATTCTGGCAAGTGCGGCATTTGTTCTTTTCAGGACTCTCCCTATCATCAAATGAGCAACCATCTGCCAGAAGATGCAGCCACCACCTCTAGGGCTGTGCCTATCCTGGCTACTGGCTTCGGGTAATGATATTTACCCAGCTCATTGAAATGTCACACTTAGGACTGAGCCCTATAAATTATTATTGTGCTCGTGTTATATTGTACAGATAAAGGTCAGATCAAAGCTCAGATTTATTCATACCCATGATGCATTTCTGGGGGTTGGTAGAAAAACTACAGGTTCTTTCAGTTTCAGTACAAGACACTGGGCTTTTATAAAAATAAAAGAAAACGACAGAATCAGTAGTTGCTGGTTTAGATAAGGAGAGATTGCCTCACCTAAAGATCTAGAAACATCATCTCCAGTTTTGTGGTCCTTTCTTGACATCCCTTTAATAATGCCTGGACAAGCAAAAAGGCCAGAGGCAAGTTCATGAAGACCGGAGGAACTGCTGTGCACCGCTCATGTGCACTAATCAGGTAATCAATCCGCCTGTCTCAGGACCAGGGTGGCCCTCCTCTTCCCTACAGGAGGTCCTCGTGATTGGAAAGTCCATCTGACGGAGTTGAGAGTCTCGTGCACAGGCAATCAAAGCACACAACTCATACACTGAACTTCAAATTTCCAAAGGCAAGCTTTCTCAGTGATCCTACCACCTGCTGGCCCTCCAGCTAAGGAGGCTGGCAGCTCCAGGAAGAGGAGCCCTGAAGGATCCCAGTCCGCCAGGGTGGGCTGGAGATCCATGCTGTGAGTTTTAGAGCGTATTCGCCAGGTGTGTTTGCTGTACCAGCTCCCTGTATACACCATAGACTGAACGTTGTTAGGTGTTAGGGGAACAGCTCTCACCAGCGCTTCATAGAAAGTCCCAAACCATCTACATCAAATGATGTTTCTTCCATCAAATTCAGCTTTTAAGCTTTGAAAGACTCTACCATGATCAACCCCAATTTTTCTCGCTCACTTATCATCCTTTCAAGGATTAGCTCCACCTGGAGAGTGACTTTTGAAGGGCTTAGTCCCTTAGCTCTTTGAACAGGAACCGCTGGATAATCTACTTGCCTCCCTCACCTCTGTGAGTCATCCTTCTTTCTCTTTTTCTTTTCACTTCCTCATTCACATCGCAGTGCTTTCATTTCGGCACTTCATCCTGGTTCTTTCAGTGTTTTCGTGTTTATTAACTCATTCATAAAAAACATCATGCAAAGAGTCCACTTCCTCTGTGCCAGCAGTGTCCTGGACATGGTAAGGAAGGGATATTGACATTTCATACTGTTTGATTGGCTGTTCTTTGTCATTTTATAAAAGTAAGAAGGAAAAAAATGATCAAAATGTAGTAATAAAAATATCAGACTAATTGAGGAACAATATTCCATATTACACCCATAGTAGAGGTTTTTCCTTTGTCATTTTCCTGTTTATTTTTAAACTTCCTGCTCAACCTTCCTAATATTCACAGGGGGGAAAATGGGAGGGAAAACCTTCTCTTTCTATATAAGTTCTCCCATCTTTATGGTCCTACCATTTTAAGAACATCATCGTGTTTGGATATAGTAATTATTCCTGCTAACAAGTTCTCTGAATGGAATGTGTTGTCCTAAGAGGAAACACCGCCAACTGTAGGAAATACAGACAGCTCTCCACTGGCAGCAGTCTGGTGTGGGCATCTAGATTTGACTCTTCTCTCTCCCAGTGAGGCTCCCTTCTCTCTCTCTCCCTCCCTCTCCCCCTCTGCAAATTTTCTATTTCCTTATACAGTGAAGGTTTCTAAGCCACTGGTAAGTATACAGTCCTTTTCAAGAGGCATGAACAGCAAGATGGAGCCATGGCAATATCATCAATGTCTTTATGCTGGACCATGATGCTTTGTTTGTAGCCATCTTTTTTCCATGCTGCCAACAAGCATTTTCCTGGGAGTGTGCGTGCATGTGTGTGTGCGCGTGCGTGCGTGCGTGCGTGTGTGTGTGTGTGTGTGTGTGTGTGTGTGTGTATGTGTGTGTGTGTCTTGGGGAGTATTTTTTAGGCAGCACTCTAGTCCTTGGGATAGTTACAGATGAATGGCCAAAACAAGTCAAGATCCTTGCCTTCTTGGGTCTTCAATTCTAGTGAGAACAAACAAACAACCAATAAGGAATCAGATAAGTTGTTTGGTTTCTTTGAGTTAGCTGTTTATAAGATCGGTGCAACGGTGCAACAGAAGGCAAGAGAAAGGCAGGAAAGGAAGTTTTGTGGACGTGCTGCCATTTTAAAACAAACATCACAAAGTTCCCGGAGAGGGTGATTTTGGAGAGACACCTTCCTCATCTCGGTCCAACCTAGGTGGACAGAAATGTCAAGAGCGCGGGAGCGCCATCTGCCTCACTGTGGGTTATCTTCTCCTAGTGCGAGAGGTCAACCCAACCCTGATTGGAGGAATGAGCTGCTAAGAGAAGAGAAGGGGCTGGCACTTTTCTCCGTTTTCTTCTTGTGTGGGTAAAATATACAGGTAGAGGCGAGTTATGCCAAGAGAGATTAGAGACCTTAGAACACACCATGAGAGGTGAATGCTTGTTTCTCAGGATCAAGGGATGAGTAGCCCTTTGGCTGGGCAGCTCATTTCTGTGCCACCATGTGGTACCCAAATAAAGCCAGGTACTGAATTTAAAGGAGCCTGTTCAAAAGCCATTCCATGAAACACTGTCTATCCATTTGAAGCTTGGGTCTTGGGTCTGTGTTTTGGACTCAGTGTATGTGAGTAGAATTATTTTACCTTGCTAATGAAAGATAATATATTTATAGGAAGAATTGTCCAACTTTTGTTTTATTTTACAAAGATAATTGCTTATGATCGTGGCCTTCTTTAAATATTCAGCTATTTTAAAAATCAGTTTATTATTTTCCAAACCATGAAGCAACAGTTCTTGACTGTGATAGCTGGAGAAAGGCTCTTAAAATTGTTTGGTCGTTCCTCGCATGTCTAATGGAGACTGACTGGTTAATTCCGTTCTTTGAGGGAACTTAGAGTCTGATAAGTAACATGTCCGATTTGATTATGGAAAAGCAAACCATGAATGTGTCCCCAAAGAATAAGTATATCTTTGGGAAATGAAAAGAATCTCCTGAATTTTCATCCTGTCACACATTAAATTGAGAACCATTTAGATGAGACCACATGATCATACCCAATACAGTGCCCAAGTCTGATGCTTTAGAACAACGCATCTCCTCCTCCCTAGAACCTGGATGCAAGAGTAGCTGCTGCTGTCTGATAAAGTTGCGTGTGGTTTGGCTTAAGGGAGCAAGTGGGGCTTCCGTGGAATTTAAAACAGGCTGGTGGTAACTGCAGAATATCAATCCATCTTCCAGGGACAGGCTGGATCAAAATGCTTACTGGAGGGAAATATGGCGTTGTGTTTGCCTTTGCAGCCGAGGGGTTAAGAGTGGGGCTGGTGGGTACACAGGGTGAATAGACATTCATGGTCAAGAAAAAAGGAGATTCGGTGCTAAAAGATTTGAGCTTGTGTTCGGTTTTCCAAGCCTTGAATGTGGGAGAGATGGAGAGGCAGGAACCATGTGGTTCTTATTCTTTCTCCCATAGTTCACATTTGGGTTTTCAGAAACAAGCCCTACTTTTTAGGTTGTAGCCAGGTAGCCAGTGGCCAGTGTTTTTTATTTATTTTATTTTTATTCTTTTTCTTTCTTTTTTCTTCTCTTTTCTCTCTTTTTTGTTTGTCTTTTTGTATTTTCAAGACAGAATTTCTTTTTATAGCTTTAGAGCCTGTCCTGGAACTCACTTTGTAGACCAGGCTGGTCTTGAACTCACAGAGATCCTCCTGTCTCTGCTTCCTGAATGCTAGAATTAAAGGCATGTGCCACCACTGCCTGGCTTCCCAGTGTTTTCTAGAGTGGTTCTGTCCTCCGAGTCAGAACTCCTGTTCTCCCTCCCTCCTTTGCCAGGAAGCTTTGGTCCAGGCACACAATGTCCTGCATCTCTCTCATCTGAAGAGCAGCATGGTGGTGAGGCTTTTTTGTCTCTAAGGAGTCAGCAGCTGAGAATGTTGTGTATCTTAGCAGAAAGAGACTTACTGGCACCCAGATTCCAATCTTGTTTAACACATGGAGACCCAGAGAAAGACTGGGGAAGATTGCGCCATTTATCCCGAAAAGTCTGAAGACTTATGGGGGTTAAAGACCAAGCGTAATATGCTGCCCTTATCTGAGGCAGGCACAGCTTCTAAAGAGCTTTGACTCAAAATCCTTAAAGGGACAAAGCACAATTTCAAATCTTTACTTTTTTGTGATGGATATGATAAAAACTGGAATGAGAAAGACTTAGAGAACGTTCTGTGCTACAGCATATTACTTTCGACTGGAATGATCTCCGCCTTTCAAATTTAACCTCCCATGTCACAGTGCATTATGTAAGACTTGGCAAGAGTGAAAAGCAAATTCACCTGTGTATCTTACTTCTCACAACAGTGTTTCTTAGGTAGGGGGAGATGGTCTAGTTGGTTTTTAATCTCTTTTTTAGAAAGGAATTATGTTGCAGTCAATGTGGATTATTTGAGGTGGGTGGTCAGGGAAGTAGATTATTCCGTCCTGTTGCGCTGAGACTTTCCCGGACTTCTTGCTTTCAAAGGCTGTGCTGTTCGTTGGCACCTTCACCAGAGACAGCGCAGAGGTGATGGGGAAGGAGGCTCCGCTGTTCTGTGGGTCTGAGTGCAAGTTGTGGAGCTGGACAGTCTATCTCCCTCCACATTCAGCTGTGTCCTTCAGTCTACCGAGATGAAATATCCTTTCAGCGATTCGTGTCTGGTTTCTAGTCCGTAAAACGGCACGATATCAGCGTGTTTCTTACAGAGCTGCCATGAGGATGAAGGGGGAAGGGACCTACAAGGACCCTAAAGCAGGCAGTGGCGCATCAGGCAGGCTGGATAAGCAAGCGCTTGCTTTTACCATTGCAATGAGGGTTTTCCAAACACGCAGGTGGCTCTCAGTGCTGGTGGCGCATCTCCCTTATAGAACCGATGCTCTTGTGACTGTCACACACCTACCCTACAGGGTCCTCCCTCTGCAGAGTCCTTAGACAGAGAAGCTTGGATTCTTTTCTCTCCTCCTTAGTGTGATCTATTTGATGGTGATTTTTTTCCCACTAACCTATGTTGGAATTTGAATCTATTTGTATTAATAAAATGCTATTAACACTAACCACTATCAAATGCGATTGTGTGCTAAGGTGAGGGAGTCAGCAAACACTGTACACTCCTCTGGCATGTGGAAGATGGTGACCCACGTTCCCGAGGGTGCCAAGATACAAAGATTCCAGCTCAAACAAACATGGAAAACATACAAAAAACAAAAGCCAGGCAGCAGTGGCGCACACCTTTAATCCCAGCTCTCGGGAGGCAGAAAAGGCAGATCTCTTGTGAGTTTGAGGCCGGTCTGGTCTACAGAGCGAGTTCCAGGACAGGCAGGGCTGTTACATAGAGAAAGCCTGTCTAGAAAAACAAAACAAAACAAACAAGCAAAACAAACAATAGCAAAAACCCATTAAAAACATGGTGAAGAGCAGCAGTGATTTTCTGTTATCATATTTCAGTGGGTTGACTGAGCTCACGAGTGTGGCTCATTAAAATTAAATCTGCTACTGAATGCGTGGGTGGCCTCTCATCTCTGCATCCTATCTTCACGTGGTCCCTCACCTTGAGCATTCTGACTTAAACGTTTATATAACAAGGTAAGGAGCCTCCAAGGTGGCAGAAGGTGGAGAGGCGTGACTCTTAAGGACTAGGTCTGGCTTTCAACAGTGGAGTTCCCACCTGCAGATGGAAGCAGTTGACAGTCTTCCTTGAAGATGAGGGACTTGTTTGGTGAACCACAGACCTTGCATTGGCCTGAACAATTTTCTTTATGCTTTTTTTTTTCCTTGCATCTGACGAGGGGAATCATCTATTACTCCTGCCTCACAGGGGATAAGGCTAGTCAAATTCTCCATAGGCAACCTAGCTCAAGGTGGGGGAACCACCTCATGATATCATTTAATTCTGTTTGCCTCATCCCGCCTCCTGTCTACGCCGAGTCCATAAAGATATTCAAGCTGAATTATAGAATGGGAAAGGAGGAGTTTGCCCTGGGGAGAACTCAGCTCAGAGGTTTCCATGAGCCAGTAGATGTCTTTACTCCTTCCACAAAGGTAAAGGTTGGCACCACTAACGGAGGCATGGTTTCCAGTGCTCCTCTCAACTCCGCCAGACTCCCAATTCCTTGTTGTGTTTCAACCAAGCGTTTCTCTAGAACCGTTCTGCAGTCTCTGGGGAGAAGGCCCAGTGAACATGAGTGACCTGTGCAAACAGGGGAAGCCCACCCAGCAGGGCAGCCTAGCTTCAGAGGAAGGCAGAATAGAAAGTAACAGACTTGCCTTAGGAGGGGGAGAAAGTGGGCAGGGAACAGCCCTCTTTAGGGCTTGTGAGGATGGAGTTATGTGTGCGTGACACCCTGAAGAGACATGTGTGTGAAATCAAGCAGAGGGTTAAGAAGGTGTTGGGGATAAACCAGGATGTTTGTTCTTACTACTGTGACTAGGGAATGCCCATTTCCTTCTCCCTATTCTCACACGTAGTTCTCGACCTTTCCTCTAAAATTTGAATATGTATTTCAAGAGGGCAGGTCTGAAAGGGCACTACATCCTTGGTTTGGGGTCCTTAGGAATTTGAACAACTAGTGTCTGAGCCAGAGGGAAGGGCTAGGTCTCCTGCTTCCCACCCCTTTTCTCACTACAAGTCCCCCCCCACCTTTTTTTGTAAAGGAACTAGCAAGATTATGTCTCCAGAAAGACAAAGGCGTGCCCCAGGAGCTAGTCTTGATACTACTTCAGTTTCTTCATTTAAATAAATCAAGAATACAGTTTTGCTCTCTTCTGGCTGTTATGAGATTTGCTGATACAGTGTAGATGGCTCTTTAGATAAAGGCATAATGTAAAACAAAATTGTATTAATAAGATATTACTAATATTAATCAATGTGAAACACAGTTGTGTGCTTGGTGAGGAAGTCACAAGAAACACTGTAAATTCCTCTGGGATGTGCAAGACCAGACACTTTCCAATGTATCTTGCTAAACACTTAGCCTAGAAATGGTCCCCAATGTGCAGTAAAACACGCGGCTCTAATGTTTGTGTTAGATGGGAATTATGGCTTGGAAAATTCCAGCATTCTCTTCAATCATAAAAAGAGTGAGAGATGTTAAATTTTATGTAATTACCCAGTTGGAATGGAAGCTATATCACACTCTGCGCTGTCTGACTGCTTACAAAGGTCAGGGTTCCTATGGTCCTTGTGTGTAGACCATATTTGAATCAAACTTCCTAATGTGTTTGACAGATGGGAAATGGCTCATTTGGATCCTGAATGTCCAGTCTTTGGTTCATATAACCTAATAACATGGGCTTATTACTTTAGTATTTTCTATAGATCTATAATAAAGACTCCACGTTTCAAGGATAGCAATCACAGAACTGTTATTATTTTTTTTCCCATTTGGTTCCAAAGAGCAAATAGCTATGACATTCTCTCATTAAATGAAGAGAATACTATTATGCTGTTTTTATTTCTGCAAAATGAGACACTGAGTTGCATCAGAGTTAAGCAATGTCTTTGAGCTCACAGAAGCCATGGGCAGAGCTGGAAGTCAAGCCATTCCTTCTGGTTTGTGGGGCTTCCCAGACATTCAGGAGTGCAGGAATGCCGCTCAGAATTTAGTTTTGGTACAACCCTCAAGCCACCCTCCTTTTTCTTCATGCTGCTTTTCATCACAACATCAGAAACAACCAGTGCCAACTTGTGCCATGTGATAATTTTCTTTGGGGGAAACCCAGGCAAGTAACCGAGATGAGCAGTGCCATAGCCAGACAGATCCAGACAGATTACTCATGATCAGTGGCCCCAGACATTTGTATTCAACTAAGTGCACAGCCTTAGAAACCCAAGGAAACAGCGTAGCCTCACGAGACTGTCCAGTTTCTCAACCCCAAAGAGTCACACTAAAAAGCATTGGATTCTAGTCCATTCTGATCATGTACCAAAGCATCTCAGGAAGAGAGGGCTTGCCATGGTCCCCGCGGCTCCTTGCACTTCAGTTCCCACCTTTCTCCTGCTGACCTCGCTCTGCTCCCCTCTTTTGTATTCAGTTTTCTTCTCTGCTCGTGCTTTCAACCTCGCTAGACCGTGGGTATTGTACTCTCATCTCATTTCTACCTTTGCTCCCCTGACTGATTTCACCCACCATGAAAATGCCACCAGTGACAAGATCAGGATCAGCGGCCTTGCTCTCTCCATGTGGCTGTGCTTGTGTCTCGTTTGTCCTCATGAAGGACACATTGTCATTTGCTTTATCCCCCATTTTCCTCACCAAGCCTCTACTTCTGCTTCAGATTTTATTTCTATTGCCTGTCAAAATAAAGACCATCACCATCTGAAGGGGTGTGGTCAGGAGACAAAAAACTGGGGCCCGATCTCAACTCTTCCCTCTCGAGCACTCACCGTATGGCAAACTTCTGCCTGTCTGTCTCCCAGAGATAGCTCACTTCTGTCTAACTGAGACTCGTTTTTTTCCTGATAGCATCTTAGTGTGTCATTTTGCACTTCACCTGCTCCATCCATCCTCACACACCCATGCCCATGTTCATGCGAATGACCAGGAGATAAACTGTCTAATCAACCAATTGCAGAGCAATCAGCTTAGACAGGGTGTATACCCTGCAAGGATCCACTTCTTTACTCTGGTGCAGAATGAAAAAAGAACAATTGATTTTCTGGAATTTCTACCAGATGATTTCTCTCTGGAAGACCCTTAACAATGTTAGGATCTGCAGTTCAGTGTAAGATCACACATTGAAACAGCAGCTAGCTTCATACGGGTCAAATCCAAACTGCACAGAAAGCAAACGGTAGGATGTTTCGAGATGGAACTTTTCATGCCCTTTGGCAACTAAGCACCTTATTTTTTTAATTTTATTTGACATATTGTTTTGAAGTTTCCCATCTCATGATTCCTACAAGCCAAAACAGATGAGACAAACCCAATGTCTCAGCTTCCAGTAGAAAGCTAGGACACACTCATGCTAGCCCAACCTTGCAACAAATGCACCTTTTCTGAGCTTGAAATTTGAAAAAAAAAACGGTAGCAAGATAAAGAACGGCATTCTGTCGAGGAAGACAGGCGATATTCTTAGGAGCGGATTTGACAACAGCCTTATGCTAAGCACTGACAGGTGCTGGGCAGAGCAGGGGTGGGGGGTGGGGAGGGCCTTACTGGAGAGCTCTGATCTTGGGCATTATTTATGGCTACATGGTCTCCAGGCCTGATTTCTGACCTTCCTGGGGATGGTGTAACAGTTCCCAACATTCCTTCATCAATTTTATCTTTGTTTTAACAAGTTATGATGACTTTTTCTGAGCTTGAATGATGTGCACTTCCTCCCCTTTGTAGTCACAGTCAGGACAGTCTTCGATGGGAAGTGCTCTTTGATGCTCAGGTTACATGAAACTCCTTGCTCTACGCTTCTCCTCCGCTAAGGTGTATCACACGTGTACAGCGTCTTAAATGACTGTCTTCTCTGTCGATTTCTGAGCTGTCCACAGCTGGAGCGTGTCTGCTTTGTTCTTTCTAGCATCTGGTATCACACACAGCATGTAGGAATTGCTCGGCAGATGTTGATTTGAATCAAATTATTGACATTGAAGTGATCTCTACTTAACAAGAAATGCAAAGGTGAGCTGGGGTCAATGTGGAGATTATTATTTTTGTTAGTTTTGCTTCAGACTCTTGAAGATGTGTGGTTCTTTGAAATTTCTGCCTTCAAAGCCAAAAGATGATAGATTAGACACATGTAGTTCATTCACCTCCTTCCAAGGCTTGGCTGAATAGCAATACAAGCATATAAACTCACAGGGTTCAAGGCAAATCCCTGGATCTAGACAATGGATATACACATTTATGACAAGTGAACTCAGATTATGAACAGTCTCTCTCTCTCTCTCTCTCTCTCTCTCTCTCTCTCTCTCTTTCTCTCTCTCTCTCTCTGTTATCTTCCATCTCCACAACACAGTGCCATCAGGCAGAGAAGAGGAGTGATTTCTGAGGTGAAGTATAGGCAGTAGTGGTGTGTTGGTAGATGCTTTGTAACAATCTCTCTAAAAAGAAATAAGAAGAAGAAGGAGATGGAGAGAGAAATAGGGGGGTTAGAGGAAGACATATTTTTAGGTTTATTTGTTTTAGTTTATATGTATGAGTGACTTGTCTTCATGAACGTCTGTGTATTACAAATGAACCTGGTGCTTGAGGAAGTCAGAAGAAAACATTGAATTCCTTGGAACTGGAGCTGTAGACAGTTGTAAGCCAGCATGTGGGTGCTGGGAACAAGTGTTCTCAATCTCAGATAGATTTCTCCAGTGTCAGGGAGAGAGATTTTGAAAAGAAAGAAAGAAACCTTTCGTGTATAGCACTTACTGCTTTCTGTGGTGGAAATGCACCACCATGGCCCATTTGAAACTAGCAACATGACAACTTTGAGTGAAGGATTGAAAGGAAATGAGCCTCTTAGGGGCCAGCAAAATGGGTTCTGGTACTTTGAATAGGCAGAGTAGAGACAGAGGAGTTAGTCCTCACAGGTAACTGTCCCTCAGTTTGTGCAAAGACCCTGAAGTGAAATAATCAAAGGAGAGATGGGGGAGAAGAGGGAGGACAAAGGAGAGACAGGAAGAGGTATTTAGTCTGGGGAGACTAAACGGTTTCAGAACCATGGAACCCCAAACATCTAGGAATGAATTAAAAACAGTAAAAGGAACTTCTTAAGGACATTTCTATGTGATTTTACTTTTTAGTACTTTTGTGTATAGGCATGTGTGTGTATTTGATTAAAATATTTAATTACTTGAAAACTGATGAGAACTGTCTAAGGCAGTAGTAATCAAAATGCATTTTGGGAGCTTAATGTACACTATGAGTGAAGGTACACAGGAAGAAATATGCACTATGAGGGTACACAGGAAGAAACATGAATATGAGAGTGCAGTTTGAAGGCAGACTTTGATGACTTAAAATGTATATTATAATTTTTAGATAAACCACTGAAATACAATCAGGAAGAGAGAGGTATTATGTATCTATAATAGAATATAGCATAAGTGCTAGATATGACTATATAGCTTACGTCAATAAGAGATTAAATGGATACAAAAGAATCAATTCATCCCAAAGTAGCCAGAAATGGATAGAGGAGCAAAATATAAATGTCACAAACTATCTTTTAAAAAATGGAAGACTTCTACCCAATAATTTTAATGATTAGATTAAATGTAAATGTGTTAAACTCTTCCACTAAAAGGATAAAAATTAAAAAGTCTAATGCCTCAGTGATAGGAGCTGCACTTTCAGCGCTTAATAGCCACACACGACTAATGGCCACCACGCCAGACCGTACAAATGCAAACCCTTCTGTCATCATGGAAAATCCTGTTACACAGCACTTTGTAGAGCACAACTAACTCAAAATGATGCGGGAGGTGGGGACTCTGCAGGATTAGAGTTCTTTAATGAGGATATATAGGTGCCGGGCCGCATAAGTGAACAAATTCTTTAAGATAATGTGAACATTTAGGAAAAACAGAGAGCTCATCAGGGAAGTAAATGTAGCCACAGCACACCAAACTCTGCTGTAAATAGTGTCTGCGTGGGCAGAATCGTTCGAGCAGTGGTTCCCGGTCTGTTCTGAATTGCTGGGTAGCTATTATTGGGAAGTGTGGTTGGGAAGAGGAGACACGAGCGGATATGACTGAAGAGAGCTAAGCTTCATCTACTGAAGCTGGGATTGCTATTTGTTATCAACAACCCAGAGATATCTGATTATTAAAAAAACTGATGCATGCTCTATCTGGGTAATAATCGTGTAGACAATCAGAGAATCTAATTGTTGCCCATGCCATTGTTCTTTGGCCATGACGTTTAAGGGACTAATGAGCCTCCTGGTAATTCACAGAGGCCCCATTCCATAGCGAAACCTGACATAAGCATTATGCAGCGTGTATTAGAAAAAAAGGGAAAACATGAGCAATAAGGAGTACGAGGAAATGCTTCGCAAAGTGAGACGGAGGACTGACTAACATAGAGAGTGCAGGCTGGGGCTTTCGTGTACGGAGAGGAAAGGGCAGGAAGTTGCTGTGTGACCAGGTGACCTTAAGGCAGACCACGAGCCCCATCCACAGCCTGTTTTTTCCTACACACAACAAACAGAACTTGCACAAGCAGAGCCTGCCACATTCAAATGTGGGAGGGGCAGATGCTCTGTAAACGACTTATAAAGGGCCAAGGGAATAAGATATCTATATTGAGGGAGTCATTTTACGATTGGCAAGAGACTTGTCTCTAGAGGGGATCCCAGGTATTCCCAGGGATGTCCCCAGCTAGGTACTTGGGCAGCAGAGGAGAGGGTGCCTGAACTGACCTTGTCCCATAGTTACATTGTTGAATATCTTGATCGTCACCATAGAAATTTCGCCTGATGGATGGAAATAGAGCCAGAGACCCACATTCACATCAGAGCAAGGGATTGAGCTACCAAGGTCCAGTAGAAGAGCAGAAGGAGGGAGAAGATGAGCAAGGAAGTCAGGACCGTGAGGGACTGGCCCACCAACTGAGACAGTGTGCTTGATCTATTGGGAGTTCATCAAATCCAGCTGGACCAGGACTGAATGAGCATATGACCAAATCGGACTCTCTGAATGTGGCTGCCAATGGGGACTGACTGAGAAGCCAATGATAATGGCACAGGGACCTATCTATCTTTTCTGTATGTATTGGCTTTTTGGGAACCTATTCTATATGGATGCACACCTTCTTAGACCGAGATGGAGGGGGGAGGGCCTTGGGCTTCCCACAGGGCAGGGTATCCTGCACCATCTTAAGGAAGCAGGGGGAGGGCGGTGGGGTAGTGGGGGAGTGGGAGGGCCTGGGACAAGGGGAGTAAATGTAAATTTTTCTTTTAACAATAAAAAAAAAGAAAAAAATAAAGGGCCAAGGGACTCCTGGTCCACAGCGGCTGAGCATGAGCCTTCTCTCAGCTTGGCAGCCCATTCACATCTCCTGAAGTGTCTTCCTTAATAACTTGTCTCTCTTTCTGCCACTGTTTGTCCTCAGTCTGGCATGTTTATTCTGGGATACTAGAACCTGGAAACTTCACTCATTCCTCCCGGAACTCAGATCCTTGCCTGTAACACTACTATTGTGTACCTGGCCTAGAAAGGCATTCAGAGTTAGCTTTTATTCCCCCTCCCCACCTGGCTTCTATACTCCTTTGGAAGGTTTCCATTGGGCAGAGGCACCCTGCAGGTAGGAGGGCCCTGGCGATCTTCCTATACCCTGTCCAGGAACCTTCACACGCTAGGGGCTCTCATCACCCCTTCAGGGCTCCCTTGGTTTTTTCCTTTCTCCTGCCTATGCTAACATGTTGCAAAATTGTTCCCAGTCCTACATCTTGAGTCCCAAGCCACTGGGCAGAGCACTACACCGGGCAGTTAACTGAATTGTCTCCTCGGGTGGCGAGATGCCACACCAGACAGCTTTACACCCTGATCACGAGCTCAGGTGAGGCACCAAGGAAAGATTCAAGCTTGCAGACATGACACAGCACACTGGTTGAGGCCACAGGCTTAACCTCTCCGGCGACTAATATTGCTGACCTCTGAACACAGCCTGTGTAGACCGGTTCTCCCCTCTGCCTCCTCATCACTCCCTGTTGAATGGAGATTAAGGTTCAGTTTTACTGCAGAGGAAACTGTTGGCTAGAAGGTTAAGCCAATTGTTCCAGCTGATAGGAGCAGGACAAAAGACAAGAGGATTACACCGCTTCTCCCTTTCCTGCACATAGACAAGCTAGGCTTCCATTGGCCGTCTAGCAGTGTCTGAGGCTGTGTGCTTTCATAGTAGAGACGGAACTCAGTGTCATCAATGTATCTTGCAAGCTGACTTCCCCAGTGGCTGGGTAATGGAAGCAATCACCGTGGGGAAGAGATATTTCAAAAAAACTGTACTACAGGTTGTGAGGAAGGAAACCAGTTGTCTCTACTCATCCTAGTGAGTAGGAAAGACAGATTTAGAGTGGCAAATCACTGTGACAGCCTACAGGTATCTTCCAAAGAATTTTGTCTTAATTAGGATAACTGAAAGTTTCTGGAAGCTGGAACTTGGTTCCTTTCTTGTCCAGAGATGACACTGTCCACTCTGTGACCTGAATCATGAGTGTGGAAATCATTGTAGACACTGCAATCTCATGCTATTCTTATCTTTCTTTCCTCACCAGCCTCCTTCGTCCTTCATCCAGCCTGCTCACCTGAATTCCAGGAGAGCTTGAAAATCTTTCCAGAGACCCAGAGCTATAAAATATGCCTTAGGGTCACACTGGCTGGGGTGGAAGCCAGCTCTGCCTCTTGTGACTACCAGAAGTGCACTGAAGGGTCTTGTTGCCCAACCCACATCAGCATTGGCATGCCACACTTAATCTGCAGTCTCCAAAGAACCTTTTGCTTTTCCATTTAAGCGTTAAACACGGTGCTGTTTGGTCACCCCCACCACTCCTTTGATTATGCTCATTATAGCATCTTAAATCTCCCTGGCAATGAACAAGGGGTAAGGTTTAGGAGGAAAAGCAATGAGCAAGTGTTAGGTGGTCTCACTTCTCAGCCTCTTCTCTCACTTTTTGCCAAGTGTGATGTCACATATCTGTAATTCTAGCATTTAAGAAGTTAAAGCAGGATGATCATGGGCTTGATGTTAGTTTGCACAACATAGTGAGACTCTGTCTTGACAAAAACAAAACAAACCATAAGCAACTTCCCCAGTGAATAGGAGCTCCCGTTGTTAAACATTAAGAACGCCAACTTCTGCCTGCGGTCTCATTTACAATGCCTGGATTATTCTTAGTATAATAAAGCAGAATCTTCATTATTGCTCGAAATCTATTGTCTAGGCATATGACATTAGCATATATCTCCTTTCATATTAGTGAAATGAGACACTTCTTCAGCTTCTGTTATATTATTTAATTTCCTTAGAAAACCATTAAAAGACAGAGAATATCCTTTGGCGTACTGTGAAAATTATTTAACTCTTTATACTGTCTCCACTCTTAAATAGAAGTTACACTGTCTTCCCTTATTCAGCCCTCTTCTTTAGGGGAGATATAAAATCGCACTAAAAAATTGTACCGATCCATTGATTATCAGTAATACTTCTTCCACCCCCCAGTTTTGAGGACTGAACCCAAAAGTGAGGGTGAAATAAGAATCCTACTATTATTGACCTTTATCCATAGCCCTGTCTGTGTGATTAGAGAGGAGACCTGTTGCTTCTTCAGTGTAGTCTGTGCGCTTTCTGGAGTTCCTGTTTTCTTGGCTTAGTCAAAACCTGCATCACTTTTGCTTCCAGCCACCAGCTGTATCAGAAGTCACAGTGACATTTTTACATGCCACCCAACCACCCTATCTTACTGCACAGTAAGGGATGAAAATACAGATTTCAAGGGCTGGGTCCATTTTCTCCTTGGACAGTTAGAACAAGAGAGACTCATTTTTATGTTTCACTCCAAGAGCCACGAACAATAGAAACACCTCTGTAGAGAGTGGGACTGTGAAACTTTTAGCCTTTGTTTTGAATGACTAAGACACCAAATATGTCCTTGTCTTGTGTCTGATTCCGTTGCCCAGGAAGATTTTTTTCCCTGGGACAGTGAGCAGCATGGTGAAGGCTGGGCGAGGAGGTCCAGACAAGGGTGTTGGCCTTTCCATGACTAACTAGGAAACTCTAGACAAATCTCTTCATTTTATCAATATGGGTTTGCTCATCGTTAAGACAGAATTGGGTTTAACCTTCGTATGTACCATGGTAATTATCACTAGGTTGTCTACTGAGGCTTCTCTGAACACAAATGGCAGAGTTCATTGTTGAGTTCCAGGTCAGGCTATGGCTGTTGGTTGCTCTTTCAGCTGCGCACAGGGGTCTAGGCACTGGGACAGGGACACAAGGATGTAAGCAGGTGTTAATGAGGATGGAATGGGTTGTTAAAAGCACACTTTAGAAACCAGAGGCAAGCTTGACCAACTTCGAGGATTCATCCAAGGCTTCTTTGGGTCACAGAAGTCACAGGTATGCATTAAGTAGCCTAAAAGCCTTGGTCCTACTTAGGATTGGATCCTGAGCCCTCTTCTCGCCTCACCGTGCACACACTATCCCTGTACAATTATTCCATACTGATTTTTCTTTTTGTCTTTTCCTTTTTATTAGTAGTTCATTAGTTAGTTTTTGAAACAGGATCTCAATGTGTAGCCCAGGCTGGCCTCAAACTCATGATCTTTCTGTCTCAGCCTCCTGAGGGATGAGAGTAAGATATGTTACCATGCCTGGTCATACTCATTTTATTTTATTTTATTTTATTTTATTTTTGTTCACTCATCTGTGTCCTTTCTTCTGACTTCCAGAAGACAGACACTGTTTCTTGTTTGCTTTTAATTCCCAGCTTTCAGCACAGTTCCTGGTCAGAATGGGCATGGGGTACATATTTATACACACGGGATATGTATTTATACTCATGGGGGACATATTTATACAGGAGAAACCAACATAACACATAGCCTGCCTGCAAGGGCAGCTTCACCTTTCATAGACCACCTTTCTTCTAGCCCCTGTCCCGGAGCACCACCAAGGAAAACATTCTTTCAGAGATCTCTTGTATGTGTGGGCCACAGCAAACTGCTCACCAGCTCAGGGAGATAAATATTAGAACAGATATTTTGTTTTCAGTGGCTTCACTTGCCAGTAATACACCAGTCATGGAGATAGCCTTGCAGTGTGACGTGTCCTGCAAACTGTAGTGAATTTCTGTGACCCGATTCCTTACACTAAATAATATTTGAGCCAGCTTGTGTCATGATTTTCTTTTGTAGGTGAAAATGCCACATAATGCGAGTTAAGGCAACGGGAAACACTATTTCATTGCCCGGCCCCATAATCTATTAAGCCTGAGATATTTTTCAGGGAATTGCCTTAAATCCTTTGGTGGTTTAAAGTAGCTTCAGAAGGATTAGTGGCTTAGAGGTAATTGTTATTGCTAATATTTTATTTGAAATGTCCTGCTCAGCAAAGGTAATGTGACATTTTCTCACTGGAAATGCTGTCTTTCTAGGAAAAAGGATGAGTCCAAAGGTCAGCGCCCAAGAGGGAGAGGAAAGGAAGGGCTTGGTTAGACAAAGGCCAAGGCCTTGAAGTGAGGGGACCAGGACAAGTCAGCTGAGTTAGAGCTGCTTTCATGTAGACCTTCGGGACATAGAATTTTAATTGTATGGGAATTGTGAGATTAATCTCAACAGTTAATCAGCTCTAAAGAGATGTCTGAGTTTTACTTTTAAAACGAAAATTTGGTAAGGAGAGGGAAGAATATTGTGGTCTTCTTTGTGTGTGTGTTCTCCCCTTCGGAGGGGAAATGTTGATGTTCCTCAGAGCCCGTCTTTGGCTCCGTGTAATGGATCTCAAGTGGAGATTGCTTCAGAAATCCTTTGGGAGCAGCTGTTGCAGAAAACAGATTCCCTGGGCTCTACTTCCAAGAACTCTGATTCATTAGTTCTGAGATATCACCGGAACTCTGTGTTTTAACCAGAGAGCGTCAGGCATTTCTACATGGGGATTCCCTGGATCCGAAGACTCTAGGTGTCTAGATTGTCCATCATACCATGTCTTTCTAATTCTATCTATCAGATCAAAGGCATCTGACTTACAGATCCCTGTATCAAAATGATAGCCAAAATGTCGATGAGTTGAATGCCTAAAAGATACTTCAGTCAGCCTTTTGCAGGCCTTCCCTTCTCTTCTCCCAAGGGTTTCCAGTGGTCGTAGCCTCATCATCACTGAGCCCTTCCTCATCTGAACCTCCACATCAGCTCAGTATGGAGCCTCTTGGCATTGGTTCTCAGTCTGCTCTCAGACAGACTGAAGGAGACAGAAGGGCCCTTACAAAATGTGTGCTTGAGAGCAGTACCCTTCCCATACAGACACAACAGTGACTTCCCATTATCTTCAAAGTTAGGATCCCAAACTGTCCCTTGGCTCCCTCGAGTGACCATTTGCCGGCTTGCCTCACAGCGCTTTCTGGCACTGTGTTTGAGCCGCACCTTCTTGACCTCTAGAGGACATTCACGCTTGATTCCCGCAAGGTATGGTATTTAGCTCTGAACCAGGATTTACTTCATTCCTTTCCTTTATTCCAGCGAGCATCTTACATCAGATGACACCTTAAATTCTGTCCTCACAGTCTTCTCCCTACCAAACTCCAGTTCCCTCACAATATACCCTGTGTCAGAGGTGTATTTTAGTTACTGACACAGGGTGTATTGTAGTTACTCTCCTAAATGCTCTATGAATGCCCATCTTTCTCTCAGCCTGAAGGCCCACAAAAGAGCAGTTGGGTGCTCTTTACTCTAATGGTAGCCACAGTGGCTCTTCCAGTGCTTATTGCATGGGAGAACTCAATCAATGCTCGTTGAATGGATGCCTACAGCCTGAATGAATGTGTATTGTATAGAATTATCTCATTTTAACAGAGATCACAGACAGGAAAATCACAGTAGGACTAGCAGAGACAGAAATTGGGGATGTCTGGCAGCTAAATTGGGTTGCTAAGGTCATTAGCTAGCTAATTAAAGCAGGTAGGACAACATAATTATAACTATTAAGCCCAACCTTTAAATGTACCCAAACTTTGTACTTAGGTATATAATTTTAAGCTTGAATTGACTTTTCAGTGACAGATAGTTAAGACTTTTTGAAAAATAATAGTGATCCTGATTAATAAATTATTAGATTTCACTCAAATTAAGAATATTTTCTATAATAAATGCTTTTCCGATTAAATAGAGTCTCATATTAAGTGTCATCTTGCTGGACAACTTCCCTCCAAGCTTCTGAACACAACCTACTGTGGAGATCTACAAGGCTCGCCTGCACACCCACCAGTTCTCTGCTCAACTTTGACACTTGCTCTGAAGAGAGATGTTACAGATGTTCTGAGCTGCTGGCACCTTCTGAATATGCAGTCGCTGGATGTATTTGTTAACTCAGTTGGCACATTAGGTCATCCAGACTCTATCACTGGGGTCTGTGATTTCCTTATTACAACTTTATGGTATTTTCCTCAAAGGACTCCAGAGAGTATTTTAAATGACAATCACAAACTGGAGAGATGAAAGAGATAAATGCAAAAAGTACCTCCTTAATCAAGGTCCAAGAGAGAATAGATGGAGAGGTTAACAAAAGGTGCCAGCCATGTCTTCAAAGTAAAAAAATCACATGCAATGTTAACCCAGTTATAGCGTATGTTCAAAGCCTGAATGCTTGGGATTCTGTTTCTGATACTGCAGGACTCAACCTAAAAGACACAAGTAATTCTTTCAACATGTCTGCAGCACGAAAGGAAATCTCAGTCTGCAATACTTGGAGGTCTGGAGGAGTGCCTGGCTTCTTGTCTATCAGCACCCATTGAGACCAGTTCATTTGCAAAGAATGAGGAAAAGTTGCACCCAACATTTCCTGTGTGCAGTGTGCCATCATTGCATTAGAGACTTTCACAGAGACTTAAGATGACAAACTGTTCAATCAGTATAAGTACACTGAAATGTTCTCGGAAGAAGCAGGCAAACACAGGAATAAAAGGAGACTGACACTCAGTATTCAGTAAAAAATGACAAGAAAACTTCCCATCTACAACCTCTCCTTACACGCCATAGGACTTCATGTACTTTTCTGTTCCACTCACAAGAAAAGATCAGACACAGCACAAATGTTCAAGATTATCTATAACGTAAAATACATAGGCCAAAACCACTAAGGAAAGGGAAGTTTTAGGAAACGGAGATCACATATAATTTGAAAACCTGAAGAAATATGGCATCTCCTCAGGGAGATAAAATAAAATATTGTACCTATGAAACAAGAATAGCATGATCCAAAAAAAAAGAAAGCATGGAAAACAAAAAGAATTCCTGAAATGAAAACAGCAACAACAAATGAGAGTGGAAATAAAAAAACTAATCAGGAGGCTAAGAAATAAAATTAAGTCTCCTAGACAGACTTTGTAAAAATATGAGGAAGGCAGGTAATATGTGATAGAAAAAAATTAGTGGTTAAGAGAAAACCATGTTTTAGCTGCCAACATGCAGAGACACTCTGAGACTGGCATGTACTGACTATGCCAGCCTGGGAGTCAGTTCTCCATAGATCCTCTGGGTGGACCAAATCTTTCCTCCTCTGGCCTGGGAATCAGGTAGATGATCTTCACTCTCCTTCCTCTCCTCCAGTTCTAATCCCGTGTCTCACACCCTGTAGCTGACTACTTGCAGGGCCTGTCCTCCCTCTTTGACTCTACTCCCTGGAGAGTCCACCAAACCTTCTGGTAGACTTAGCTTCCCTCCCTTGTGGGGACCCTGTGTTTTAACCCATGCCCATTCCTTTGTGTCAGTCCCCAATACCTAAAAAAAAATTAGAAAAACATTCTGCTGGGTATCCCGAAGGTCACACCTGTCAGGACACAGAAACGCTCCCTACTAGGCAACCCACAGCTACCACACATTCCTAAGATCCAGAGAGAGCAAAAGAAAATAAGGGACAGAATATCCACCCAAAGACACGAACAGATATCAACAACTATAATAACAATCAAGGTAACTAAACACTAGCCCAAAACCATAATAACAACAGAAAGAATGTGTCTCCACCAGAATGCAACAACCCTACTAAAGTAGGCCCTGAGAAGTGAAATACAGCTGAAGCACAAGCCAAGGGTTTCAAAATAGCTATTAGGAATATGTTCAAGGACCTTATAAAGGAAATGAACAAATCAATTAATGAAATCTATAAAAACACAAACAGTAGAATGAAATGGAGAAAATAGTTCAAGATATGAAATCAAATCACTAAAGAAAATCCAAACTGAAGGAAAGCTCCTAATGAAAAGTTGAGAAATTAGAACAAGAACCACAGAGGAAACCCTTACCATCAGAACACAAGAGGTAGAAGAAAGAATCTCAAGCACTGAAGAGAAGACAGAAGAAATAGATACCTCCTCAACAAAGAAAATGTTAAATCAAATCACCCTCCCCCAAAAAAAGAAAAAAGAAAAATGAAAAAAAACAAACAAAAACAGAAAACAAAAACCTGGCACAAAGAATTATAGAAATCTGGGACACGATAAAAAAAAACCAAATCTATGAACAATAAGAATAGAAGGAGGTAGAGGGAGGAGAAGAAACAAAGGCCAAAGGCACAGAAAATATTTTCAACAAAATCATAGAAGAAAATTTCCCCTAACACAAAGAAAGAGGTGCCTATCAAGATACAAGAAACAAACAAAACATTAAATAGATTGTACCAGAAAAGAGATTCCGTTTGCACCTGATAATCAATGGAAATAACAAAGAAACAATAAATGTAAAGAACAAAGGAAGAATATTAAAAACTTCAAGGGACAAAGACCAGGTAACTTGTAAAGACATACCTATTAGAATAACACTGGACAAGCAGGTGAGAGGACTGTCCCCAGGCTGAGCACCTACCCTTGTGGACTCTGTCCCTCCAAGACCCACTCTGCTACTGCCCAACCCCACACACCTCAACACCCTCCCAGTGGCCAGCCCTTTCCTGCAACCCCAGCAGACTACATAGGCACGAGCTTAAGCCAGTTGGGGAAACAGGTGAATGACCAGCCTACCAGCTGAACTGATCAGAAGTCCAGACCCTAAGTAAACCCAGGGCACACCCTGTGCCCCTCCACCTCCCATTTCAGCACCAGCAAGGCAGATGGGCCCTGCCCCCACCTCTGCTGGTCTGGTGGGACTCTACTGCTCTCCTGCAGTTCCCATCAACTAGCAAGCGGGCACCTGAACACACTTTCTGTGGCCATTACTTCCCTGCAACTCCAGCAGACTACACAAGCAAAGGCGCAAAGCACACCACTAGGAAGAACAGGCAAAGGCAGAAGTCATTTCAGTTGGACAAAGAGATGAGTAAATGCCAGTGTAAGAATACATTTGACAATTGAAAGAGCAATATGGTACCACCAGAACCCAGTGATCCTACAACAAGACCTGAACATCCCAATGCAGCTGAAACACAAGGAAATGAACTTAAAAATATTGTTATGGAGATGATAGAGACTCTTAAAGAGGAAATTAAAAATTCCCTTAAAGAAATAAAGAAAAAGACAAACAAAAAATTAGAAAGTTTTAGAAATTTTTAGAACTTAAAGAAAGCCAAGGGGGAAAAAAAAGAATCAAACAGGCAAAGAAAACAGTTCAAGATTTGAAAATTGAAATAGACACAATAAAGAAAACACAAACTGAGGGAATTCTGGAAATGGAAAATCTGGGCAAGCAATCAGGAAATATAGATGCAAGCATCACCAACAAAATACAAGTGATGGAAGAAAGAATCTCAGGTGTTGAAGATACAATAGAGGATATAGATTCACCAGTCAAAGAAAATGTTAAATCCAATAAATTCCTGAAAACAAAACATCCAGGAAATCTGAGACACCATAAAAAGACCAAACCTAAGAATAGTAGAGATAGAAGAAGGGGAAGAATTCCAGCTCAAAGGCACAGAAAAACCTATTCAACAAAATCACAGAAGAAAAGTTTCCCAACCAAAAGAAAGATATGCCTATAAAGGTACAAGAAGCTTACAGAACACCAAAAAGGCTGGACCAAAATTAAAAAAAAAAGTTTCCTCACCACATAATAATCAAAACACTAAACATACAAATTAAAGAAAGAATTTTAAGAGCTGCAAAGGAAAAGGCTAAGTAACATGTAAAGGCAGACCTCTCAGAATTACATCTGACTTTTCAATGGAGACTCTAAAAGCCAGAAGACCCTGGACAGACATTAAGGCACCATGGATACCAGCCCAGACTACTATACCCAGCAAAACTTTCAATTGCCACAGACAAAGAAAAGATAGCCCATGATAAGATCAGATTTAAACAATATCTATCTATAAATTTAACCCTACAGAAACTATTAGAAGGAAAACTCCAATCCAAGGAACTCAGCTACATCTATGAAAACACAGGCAATAATAATCTCACAACAGCAAAACCCAAAGAAGGGAAGCACACACACTAACATCACCACCACCCAATCCAAAAATTAACAGGAATGAACAATCACTGGTCAGTAACATCTTTTTAATATCAATTCACCAATAAAAAGACACAGACTAGCAGAAAGGATACAAAAACAGGATCCATCCTTCTGCTGCATACATGAAGCACACCTCAATTACAAAGGCAGATATTCCCGCAGAATAAAGGGTTAGGAAAATATTTTTCAATCAAATGGACCTAAGAAGCAAGCCAGTGTAGCTGTCCTAATATCTAAGAAAATAGACTTCAAACTAAAATTAATTAAAAGAGATGAAAAAGGACATTTTATATTCATCAAAGGAAAAATCAATTAAGATGAAGTCTCAATTCTGAACATCTATGCCCAAATACAAGTGCCCCCTCATTTGTAAAAGAAACATTACTAAAGCTTAAATCACAAATCAAACCATACACTAGTAGTGGGAGACTTCAACACCCCACTCTCACCAATGAACAGGTCTGCCAGTCAGAAACTTAACAAAGTAACAAGAGAACTAACAGATGTTATAACTCAAGTGGACTTAGTAAACATCTATAGAACATTTTACCCAAACACAAAAAAATATACCTTCTTCTTGGCACCTAATGAGAACATTCTCTAAAATTGACCACATACTCAGTCACAAAGCAAATCTCAACAGAAACAAACAATTGGAATGAACCCCTTGTATCTTATTGGACCATCATGACTTAGAGCTCAGCAACATAAACCACAGAAAGCCTACGAACTCATGGAA
>JAQHUG010000177.1:3559239-3571494 GCA_028555095.1 Dicrostonyx torquatus
TTATTTTATTTTAAATTACGTGTGCATGTATGTATCTGTGTGGGGCTTTGTTCACACGGCCACAGTACCTGTGGAGGCCAGAAGAGGATGTAGGGTTCCGTGGATCTGCCATTACAGATGGTTGTGAGCTGCCTGACTTGGGTGCTGGGAACAGAACTCATTCCTCTGCAAGAGCAGAAAGTGCTCCTAACCACGGAGCTATTGTGCAGCCCCAATCCTGCTGCTTTGGGCGCATAGCTAGGGAAACGAAGGCAGGAAGAGTGGCTAGCTTTGTATCAATCGCTAGGATGTTCAGTTCCGAAGCCTGTGCTCTTGCCCATTAAATTGGGCCTCCTGGAAAGATCATAGTGGCGTCCGCTTGTAAATGATCAGTTGGTTTCAAAAGTCTCCTTTGTGTGTGGATGTGCGTGTTCACATGCATGCTCATTCATCGTTCTGTTGAGCTTATTCAAGCCAGGAGCTACTGCTGGTGGGACTTCATTAGCTATGTAACTTAAATGTGGGAACCTGCTTCCGGACTTGCTTTTTTTAAATTGACTTTCCATATTCTTTCTCTTTCACTTGAAGATGTGCTGGGAGTCTCTCGACTCTCCCTATTAATTTTTCCCCTTGCCATGATTTTTTTCATTTAAATTTCTTGACAGTGTTATTTGAGTTAGTCAAGATAGAACTTTTATGAAAGACTCGGCATGAAAATTAAGTTGCACTGCAAGGAATTATGGGTACAATTGGCAGGAAGGGCATTTAAGAATCTCTATTGAGGTTCTCTAATACAGTCTATCTGAGACTAATGCAATAGTCTGTGCTTGATTTATGATGATATATTCCGAAGTATAAAATGCTGTTTGTAAATAGTTTAATAAGAGGCTTTTGCTCCTAACTCTAAATTAGTAGTGAAGCTGATTTCTATTAGAGCAGGCATTTGTGGACGGCTTTTCTCTTGATACTTAATAAAGTGAGCTCCTTCTCTCCATATAATACAAACCGTCGACTTGCAGCAGAGCTCTGGGGACCTGCTGCTGTATGCAAAGAATAAAAACATATCTCTGCTCATTGTTTATTTATGACATTTTTGGGTACATATGGCAAAAATCACTTTCCTTACAGTTCCCAGTTCAGTTTTTTTTCTTCTTCTTGATTATGTGTTAAAAATCTGGGCATGTGGTTCCTCGGTATCTCCACTCAACTGTGCGAATCTCCAAGCTGCTTTGATTCAATGACATTTCTAGTATTTTAATGAGGCTTTGACATTTTCACATGTTACAATTTTGTTTTATTTTTATATTCATTGAAGTGACTTTCATGTGGCCTTTGTGTGCTAGTGATTTACCGTTTCTAAAGGTGCTTAGAGACACCTATTCAGGAGGAAGAAGTACATTGGGAAATCAGGGTTCTCAGGGCTGGTGTTCAGAGGAGTGGATTTGAGAAAAGATGACTTGCAAGGCTTTAAGTGCAGGCTTTTGTTCCGAGTGACATCAAATATAGATTCTTTTGAAATGGCAAAGGCCAGACTTGATTTAAATGCCTGGAGAGCCCAGTGGGTGACATAAGTAAAGGAGGCAGCCAGCCCCCCGAGAATTGTGGAGTGGGGTCAGTGGCAGGCAGGTCACATCCAAAGAGGACAGTGCTGAACTGGCCATTTCTGACGGTCGCCATGAGAGAATGTCCAGTGTCATTAGGCTTCTCAGTATTCAGAGGAATTATGAGAGTCTGGGTGTTGGGAAGAGACAGTCTGACTTTTAACTCTGCTATTTCTGGTTAGAGTGTGCTGCACAGGTGCTACACTCACAGTGAATGGATGAGGCTCTAAATAGACAGGAAGACAAAGTATGGTTGGAGATGGTCCCAGAAAACCAGCCCTTCATTCCAGGAATCGGCTATTGCCTACGGAGGCAGTGCATTGTGGAGGTCATTCTGCATTAGCAGAAGTGACCTAAGCAGCACCTACATTTTTGCTGGAGAGCATTCAGTCTATCGGCAGGCCATAGACAAGGCTGATAGAGCCAACAGGTCAGATGACGAGTGGCAAACCCCAAAGGGAAGGCTAAATAAATGTCAAGGAGGGAGAAGTCACATCTGGTGGGTGAGACCAGGACCTTAACGGGAATCTATATTCCTGCAGTGGATGGGCACACATTCAAAGATGATGAAAGGAATGAGCCAAGGGGTGAAGGTAGGGAAGGCGCAGGTGTAGGAGGATGCTCAGAAAACAGGAATAAACATGTAAGCAGGGGAGTTCATAGAGGGAAGCAAGAAGGAGGAAGGTAGAGAGCCTCATATGAGAAACAGAAGATGCTAGACAGAGGATTTTATTATGTTTGTTTTGGTAAGGACCAGCTATTGATACTTGCTACTTTATGTAAGTTATCGGAGTATATGGTTTACTTGTGTGAGTGGGTTTTGCCACGATATTTTCGCGCATCTATACAATATACTTTAATCATCTTCACACCCCCAGCCTTTCTGGTTCCTTTCCCCTCCCCCTAGTTTCTCTTCTCTCCCAAGTGAAGTTCTTTCCACTGCCATGTTTTCTTTCTCAGACTTAAATTTAGAATCTATAGATGATAGAAAATATGGAATTTTTGTCTTCCTCTCTGTAAATAGAAATTTGACAAAATGACAAAAGAGGAGGTGGGGCCATTTGCTTTGTGTTCAGTTTGACTGGAGCCCACCCTTGGCCCTGCTCTCTCCATCTGGTTGCAACTTGCATGCACATTCTCAGGTGAGATGGTTGGCAGTCCCTGGACCCGGAGGTTGAGTCCCATCAGGTAACCATGATTATCGTTCTGCAGCCGAGGCACCAGCCTGCGATGCACAGCCACCAGGGTCTCCTTGTAATCATATGCTGGATTTGCAAGCCCTCCTCATCCTTCCTGGATGTTAAGCGTATTCTAAGCAGAGTCAGGACAATAGCCTGAAGACTGGATGAGATCAGAAATGTGACAGACCCTAGCATAGAGAACATCATGTTTTTACATTTGTAGGGAAGGCACAGAAGAAGTTTTGGACAAGACAGTGACACTAAAATTCTGGACTTGATTGGTTAGTTCTCTCTCTCTGTCTCTCTGTCTCTCTCTCTGTCTCTGTCTCTCTCTCTCGTGTGTGTGTGTGTGTGTGTGTGTGTGTCTGTGTCTGTGTCATATGGGTGTGCTTCTTGGTGTGGGTGCCAGAGGTTGAAACTGTAGTCTCCTCCTCAGTCACTTCCCTGTCTTGTTTTTTTGAGACAGGGTTTCTCCGTGAACCGGAGCTCCACCATTTCAGGAAGATTTACTAGCCAGTCAACCTCCACCATCTGCCTCCCTCTGCCCTCTGTCTGAGGTTACAGACACATGCCACTATACCTGGTGACAGTAGCCATAGCTTCCTCCTCCTCCTCCCCCTCCTCCTTATTCTCTCTGCTTCCTATCCTCCCCTCCACTCTTCCCTTTCTCTCCTTTCCCTCCTCCTCTCTTTAACTTAGGTTCTTAGGGTCTGAACTCAGGTCCTCATGTCTGCACAACAGTCTTCCTTGCCCGCTGAGCCATCTTTCCAGCACTGAGTTAGTTTGTTTAGTCTTACTTATTTTCTATCTTTTGCCTCATCCTTTTCAAAAAAGGTCTACTTTAAAACTATTTTCTGGATTCCTTTTTCAAATGTGTCTTCTACTCATGCATTTATATTTTTGATTTTGTTTTGTGATAAGGTCTCAAATTGATGATCCTCCTGCCTCACCTAAAAAGTGCTAGAATTACAGTTATGTGTCAACACACTTGGCTTCTGCCTATAGATTTATAGTGTCAGATGTAATAAAAACTCTTACTATCAGACTCTTAAGTATCCTGACGAATTTTAGGGACACACAATTGTCTTTTATAGCCCCCCAACACTGATGGCTGCTTTGGGGAACACTCCTTTTCTTACCACCTTGAGTTTCACATAAAAAGTCACAAGACCTCAAGTATCAAAGGAGGTTTTACATATTTTATATTTAAGAATGAGGAAATATTTTTATCAGAAGCCTTGGTTAAAGGTGTGAGGTTTTTGAACTAGTTACGGCTCCAGGATGATACCCTGCTGGCTTTACCAATTGAAAGTGAATTGTAGGCTAGCGAATCTCCTAATCTCTTGTACAAATGATGGAAATGACAGAATCCGGGATACTATAAACTCCAAATTCAAATTTCTGACATTGGGTAAAGAGGTGACTAGGGGACTCTTGGGGAAATATGTGCGTTTTCTTTTAGTTACCCATACTTCAACAAGGTACTCCATTTTTGTCACTCCACCCACTTTTTCAGTGTTTCACAAAGAACCTGGAGGGTGATGGTATTTGTACCCATCTCCTATAACCTGCTGTTAGGCTTACTGTGGCTCTGAAGCAGACACAGGTGCTTACCGAATGGGGGAAGAGGCCACCACAGTATCTGTTGTCTGTGCTCTAGTGTTCCTTCCTGGTGCTCCCTGAAGTGGAGGTCTGTGGCCACTTCAGCAATATTCTGCTGTGTCCTGAGTGGACTCAGTGCCACAGAACTGTTCTCAATGCCTGGAGCCCATAAGTCTTCAGGAAGTCTCCACACCTGGATGGCAGGTCCCAAGGCTTCACTCAGAGCAACAAACCCATACCACACAAAACCGCCACACACACAGTGAGTTGATGCTCACTGTCTGTTGCCTATGTCTGTTTCCTCCTTCAAAATCCTCTGACCCCAACCCACTTTGTTCTGTGAATATTCCTCCCACATTGACTGTATTGTACGTGACACCATTACAAGAAGGTGTTTGTGCTCTCATCGTCCATTGGTCCCTGTCACTGTCCTTCAGGGACCTGCTGGCAGTGGGAGGACAATGGTAATGGAAGCCACGAAGATTCTTGTTTCTTGCAGTCACCAGTCTCACCTCTGACCATTTCCGGCTATTTCACATTTGCCTCAGTAGATCTGGCATCATATCTGCAGGGAAATGTATGGACTTGGCTGGGGACAAGGGAAAGGCCCCTTGAAGGATGCTTTTGCAGTGCTCTGAGAGAAACATGCTGTTCTTCACAGTCAGGTTCTGGAAACAGTGAGGTGTAGATGACATTTCTTTTAAGCAATATGCAAAGTTTCCCCCGGAGAAAAGAGATTAGAAGGCAGCATTAATTATTTTCAAGACTATGAGTCCTGATTTCTACTAATTGCTTAGATTTGCCACCTGCCTGCTCTGACTGGTGACATTCCATTTGTGGGAACCCAGACCTACAGAGAGAAAGCCTTTCCTTTGGAAAGTGCTTGCTGGAGCCTTGGGGCTTAGGCTGTACTTGAACCTTTTCAACTAGTGGGCACCTCTACCTCTGCCCTCTTTTTCCCGAGGCTCCTACAATATTGTTAGCATGGTGGAGAATCTAAACCACTCCTGGGAATACCTGTTCCAGGGGCTAACCTTGCCTCCCTTTCCTTTCCTTCTGGATTTTTCAAGGCCCTTTGCAGCAGACTGGTTTCCTAGGTGACTCCAGAGCTCCTCATCTCCCTATGCTCTGTGGCCTCAAAGGTTCTGGCATGAGAATGATGTTAGGTCTCAAACCAGAGACAAAAGGCTAGCTGAGGTGCCTGTTAACCCACTAACGTTGACACTGACCACCAGATTCTCCCAGCATCCCTCAGTCTCTACCTATTACAGGCTCCTGGCTAGCATATCCCACCCCTTGCCCTGAACTAGGCTGCCCTTCCCCAGAGGTTCTTCCCTATATAACCCAGCCATTTTGGCTATGCCAGTCTTTTTTATGCCTTTTGGTCTCTTGACCCAGACTTTCCCCTTTCGTTTGGTGGCTCCTCTCTTGCTCTGCCTCCCCCTCTTTCCCCACATGGCCCAGATCAGTTTGGCCATGTTTACTCTGGGCTCTTCCAGCCCTATGTCTGCCCGCAGGCAACCACACTTCCCACCATGCTGCTAAAGGACTAAATCTCTAAAACTGTAAACAAGTCCCAATTAAATGCTTTCTTTTATAAGGGTTGTCACCATGGTCATGGTGTCTCTTCACAGCACAGAACAGTGAGTAAGACAGAAGTTTGGACCAGGGACTGGGGTATTGCTGTGCCAGGCTTGACTGTGGTGTTTGTTGGTAGAATGTGGACTTTGGATTAGGAAAGGAGTTGATGCTTTAAGTGGGGCTTAGTGGGCCAAACTAAGAGGAGCAGGGAAGACAGTGGTGCTGAACGCCAAGTAGATTTTGATGACGTAGCTCAAGAGGATTCAGAGAAGAATATTAATAAATGGCCTAGAGACTGTTCTTGTGATATTTTGGTAAAGAATCTGGTTGCTTTCTGCCCTTGTTCTAAAAATCTACCTGAGGCTAAATTGAAGAGTTTTCGGATTAATGGCATTGGCAGAGGAGGTTGCAAGACAGCGTAGTACTGACTCTGTTGTGTGACTATTAGTGGTTACTCTTGTGCAGATCTAGAAAGAAAACGAGCAAGCTAACAAAGGAAAAATACAAAATGTACAGTCTGAGGAGAAAAGGAGCACCAGGAAGTAGAATGGAGCTAAATCCAGTGCTCAGCGAGATAAAAAATTTGAAGAAAATCCTGATCCTAAATGGAATATAAGGAGTGGTGACCTCAGGGGATGACCCCACCCAGTAAGCTTCCAACTTGTGAAAAGAAAATTTTAAAAGCTTAAGCAGCAAAGGTAATCACTGAACCAGAACCGGAAACAGAAAGTTGACGCAGCTATAATTAAACTAAGTGGCCGCGTTCCAGCCCCAGCAAGTAGCAGAACATGGCAGCTTTGGCCACAGGTTCTGGTTTTAGAGTCAAGGATACAAGAAAAGGGTTATGACGTGACTAAGTTCCTGAGGCCAGGCATGTGTCAAGGGTGTCCCCGTGGGAAGGCTCAGAGAACCCTTTTCATGGAACAGTGAAGGTGAAGCCCGAATTGTCTTGGAGACCCCAAGATGTTGGAGATGCTGCAGCAGCCATGGGATAGCTGCTGAGGAAGACTGCAGACCAGCGGGAGAATCACCCCAAGACAGAGAAGTGTGTTTGCAGTCAGCAAAGTTGAAAGGAGTTGGAGACCTGAAGATGGCTTTGACATCAGGCATGAGATGCACAATTTGGAGCCCTACTAGCCTTAAGCCTGGCTTTGTTCCAGCATTTCTTCACTATGCTCCCTTTTGAAATGGTAATGTATATTCTGTACCATTGTGTATTGGAAATATGTAATCTGATTTTTGATTGGTTTTACAGGGGTTGCAGTTAAGAGATTGCCATGAATCTCTGGAGAGACTTTGAACTTTGGACTTTTAAACAGTGTTGAGACTGTGATAAACTGTGAATGGGACTTTAGAAGTTGGACTGAATGCATTTTTCCATTATGTTATGGCTACAAGCCTATGGTGGCCAGGGAGTGGAATGTGGTGGTTTGAATAAAAATGCACATATATATATATATGTGTGTGTGTGTGTGTGTGTGTGTGTATGTATATGTATGTATGTGTATGTATATGTATATGTGTGTGTGTATGTATGTATGTATGTATGTATGTATACCCTAGTCAGTAATAGCTGTACCACACTGGAGATGCCAGGAATCCTGTAGTTGCTCAGTCCACAAGGCTGGATATCTGAGTAGTTCCAGTCTGGTGCTGAAAGTCTGGAGAATTCCTGGACATCTGCTAGTTTGGACCTATATTGGAAAACACACACACGCGCGTGCATATACACACAAGAATTTATTTTTACTTTTTGTGCATTGGTGTTTTGCCTGCATATATCTGTGTGAGGATGTTAGATCCCCTAGAACTGGAATTAAAGACAGTTATGAGCTGCCATGGGGGTGCTGGAAATTGAACTTGGGTCCTCTAGAAGAGCAGTCAGTGCTCTTAACCTAACCTCTGAGCCACCTCTCCAGTCTGAGGTCCATATATTTGAAAGCTTGGTCATTAGGGAGTGGTGCTACTTGGCAGGGATTAGGACGTGTGGCCTTGTTGGAGGAAGTGTGTCTCTGGGGGTGGGCTTTGGGATTTCAAACGCTCAAACCAGGTCCAGTGTCTCCGTCCTTCCTGCAGCCTGTGGATCCAGATGTAGGACTCCCAACTCCTCCAGCACTATGTCTGCCTGCACGCCATCATGCGTCCCACCATGCTGAGAATGGACTAAATCTCCGACACTTTAAACAAGCACCAATTAGATGTTTTCCTTTATAAGGGTTGCTGTGGTCATGGTGTCTTTTCACAGCATAACACTGACCAAGACACTTATTTTCTCATTTATTCTACTTGTATTTATCACTCCACTACATGGCTACAGTGGACTAGTCAGCTGAATGAGCATCCGGTGAAATCTGAAGCAGTGCAAATGTAACCTTTCCAAACACACCTAATAATGATGCCTCAATTTATATTTACAAAGCGTGAGACAAACATGGGCTTTGTCTTTGCCTGGCATATTGACTCTAAGAATCTTAAATACGATATAAGATGAGCACTCAATGGGGGAAATTCAGCCACTAATTCAGAACCAAATCACAGGAGTGACCTTTAAAGGGGGATCTAATGGCCAGAAAGGTGATAACAACTTAGCAAACAAAGAATGAGGTGCAAGGCAGGGTAGGGAGCGCTCCAGACAAAGGGTGGCATCATGAGGGCTTGATGGAAAGAACACAGCCCTACTTAAGAGATTGAAACGATGATGGCTGAACACAGAAGTCATGGGTTGTGACCTGGAGGAGGAGACCAAGCAAACACTTTCTCCCTGAGTTGCTTCCCATCCGAGCATTTGATCACAGACAGGAAACTATAACACTCCCCGCCAGAAAGATTTCTCCAGTTACTACCGGCGCACAGGAGGGGATGGAGAAGGAAAGAAGCTGCCAATTTACCTGATTAACTCTAGACCGTGGATTTAGTGATTTGTTAAGATTATTTTACAGGATGCGGTACGAGCTGTTTCACACTGGAGAGACCAGGAATCTAGAAGGTGCTCAGTCCACAAGGCTGAGGAATTCCGCTGAAGCTGCGGAGGATTCCTGGACTGCTGCTGGTCTTGGTCTATACCGGAGTTCCGAAGAAGCTGCTTCTAACACTGGTGAGGAACGCTGCAGCAACAGGATAACGGACTTCTCCGAGCAAGAGCGAGCAGGCTCCAAGCAAACCCCTTCTTCTATGTCCTTTTATCCCGACTGCCACCGGAAGGAACTGTTCACATTTAGCATGGGTCTTCCTCCTTCAAATAATTCTGTTAAGGAAATCCGATGCGGGAGTGCCTGGCAGCCTGAGCTTTAGTGAATTCTAGGTGCTGCCAGGGTGACCACCAAGATTAGCCATCACAGGCACACAGCTTGTTTTCTGTGTCATTTAAGTCCCAAGTGGGCCCAGCCTCTTGCTTTCTCTCATCTTCCTTTCCAGTTGGAGCCCATGGATGGATGTGGATTTGTTTCACCTTGACCAAGGTCAAAGAGTTCAGGCCTATTTTTGCTCTTTCAAGGTTACGACAGGAGATTTGACCCAGGGTGTGGCCACCTACAGGTTGCTTGACCCAGGGTGTGGCTACTGTGTGTCCTGCATAAACAACAGGTTACTTAGGTTATAGTTACTTCATGTTTCAGGTACTGAAGAGTTAATTACTTTGTTTGTTCCTTGTTTGTAAAGCAGTATTTTGTCTTCTTCCCCCATTTTGGATTGGGGTATATAAAGCTATGAAAAATTTCACAGGTAGATTCAGAGTTTACTGGGTTGCGCTCCCGACTCTATTCTGGGTCTCTGTTTCTTTTGTAGTTCTGTTTTTTCTGCATAATGCTTCTAATCCTCACACGTCCCTATAAGGACAGACAAATAAGCCAGGTGGAACCAGGTTGATGTTGTCACCCAGATGCAGGATATGACACTCTGCCTCAGTCTGATGCTGTAACAAAATAGCACACTCTGGGTGGCTTGAAAAACAGACATGTATTTATTGTCTCACAGTCTGAGATCAAGGTGTCAGCAGGGTTGGTCTCTGACATGGCTCTCTCCTTGGCATTTAGATAAACATCCTTTCTGTGTGCCTGCACAGTCTTCTCTCCTGGTGTCTCCGTGATCTAACCTCCTCTTCTCCCAAGGACACCTCAGGACCCACTTAAGGGCTTCATCTTAACTAACATCTCTTTGATGGCTTTCTTTCTGAATACGTTTTGAGGTGGTGGGAATTAAGGCTTCAATATAGGGGTGGGAGGTTAAGCCCGTTTGCACATAATTTTCCACTTTCCTTTTGCACCTGCTGTGGTGCTCCCACCATGCCGAAACAGAAATAGCTAAGCATGTTTGGAAATGCATTCTTCTCTCAATTTTGATTTCCTCCTCTATGACCTGATTCCTTGGGTTTTAGCCTTATGTCCTACTAACTAATTACATAGACTAGTTATTTGTGGGAAAGGCTAGACTATTTTTTTTCTACACTAGGTCAGGTCTTCTTTTTCCCAGAGCAAAAGAGCTGAATCTTATGCTCTGCTACATTCAGCCTAAGTTCTTTGTTTTATTGGATCTCATCTTTACATTCTAGTGAGAGTCTTACTTTCTGGGTGGGCTTATACTTCGCATGTTGCCCTGAATAAATTCCAAGTGAATCTATATCTTTCCTTTCCTCCTTTCCTCCTTCACAATCATTGCTTAAACCCACCAGGATCTGGAAAAGCTCATCGCCTTAATATCCTTCCAGTATTTCCTGTCGTCAGCCGAACCAGACTGACGCACGCATTTCTCTCACAGTCTCTTTAAGGCCAACATTCATTTCATTCCCTTGCTTCCGTCCACCGTGTCTTAGCGGCACGAAAGGGCCCCATATCCCTGGCACCCCATGAATAAATGAAATCACACACTGTATTAACGACAATAGGGCACTGACTCTTCCACCTGCCTACAGAGTGAATTGCTCTTTTGACTATTTTGCAAAAATCATAACGACTCACTGGAGGTTTCTTTCCACCTCCCTGATTCCGGGCCCAGTGAATTATAAACATATTTTATTTAACAAATTCATTTTTTATTACTACAGTCAGCTCCTATCACGGTAGTTAAGGCTCTGTTTGCAGGTTTGGATATAAAATTTTGCTTTAGGCGGGTACTTTGTTCTAATGACTCCTGGCACAAAATGTCATTATTAGAACCTTTTTCTTTTAACACCAAAGAAAGTCTAAAAAAAAAAAAGTACTGTGACTTAAAATCCTAACTTTTCAAACTCCGTTATTTTGTATTAAAGATGTGCTTGTCTCCAGTTTTAGCAGCAACAACAATAGACTACCAACCTCCAGCTCTCAAGATTCACATAAGCAGACAAGCATGGAGCACCTCCTGTCCGCTGTTCAGTGGGGCACTAGCTGTGTTTTGGCAGAGTGGGGAGCGGGTTCCTCGTGTAAATCTAACTTGTACCAAAGCAAGTCATGCATTTACCATTCCTCATGCCCATTCCTTATCTTCTATTCCTTTCTCTCCTCCCAGACAAACTGAGGGCAGGAGTTTGCTGTGTGGACCAATAGCTATCCTACCTTTGTGTGGTCTCTGTTTCATTCCATTCTGTAGAAGACGGACCTCTCAACTTGGTGCCACTTTTATTTGCTGGAGGTACGATAAAAATTGGCCCAGCTACCTACTTAACCATCGGTGGAACCTAGAGACCTAACCCCATGATTTATCTGCAGGTCATTTTCTCATCTTTTCAATCTGCTGCTGGTTTCTGCTGGCGATTTGAAGTGGTTAGGTTGTTTTTTCAGTATCTAAGGGCTCTTGGTAGTCAGCAGACAGAGACCTGCTCTATCTCTTCATTTCCGTCAAAATGTGTTGGCCTTTACTCATGCTCAAACTCAAAGGCCCATTTTACAACATGGCTCTTGATTGTTTATCCTAAAACAAAGTTAAATTTTAGGTACCATGGCTTGGGAGTGAGGCATAATTTTAAATTTTTATTTTATATTTTATTTGTGTGTGTGTGTGTGTGTGTGTGTGTGTGTGTGTGTGTGTATGTATGTGTGTGTACTTCTGTGGGCGTAGCCATGTTTGTGCAGCTGCCCTAGCAGATCAGAAGAGGTTATAGGATCTGTTGGAGCTGGAGTTATAGGAGATCCTCAGCAGCCTGATGTTGATGGCAGAAACTGAACTCTGGTCCTCTGCAGGAGCAGCCTATGCTCTTAACCCCAAGCCATCTTTTTTTTTTTTTTTTTTGGTTTTTTGAGACAGGGTTTCTCTGTGGCCTTTGGAGCCTGTCCTGGAACTAGCTCTTGTAGACCAGGCTGGTCTCGAACTCACAGAGATCCGCCTGCCTCTGCCTCCCG
>JAQHUG010000177.1:3596084-3628961 GCA_028555095.1 Dicrostonyx torquatus
CTAGCCTAAGCTGTATAGCAAGACTTGTCTCAAAGCAACACAAAGGAAAGAGGGTATTACATGGCTTAACCCTATTGTTCTACAAAGCAGGGACCTTCCAGTGCTGCTATTTCAGTTTTAAGAACTCATCAAACTGGTCAAGGGGACCTGGTTCACATGAGTCAGAATGTAGAGTTTTTCCCAGCAGGCTGATGCTCTCAGCTGAGGGACTTGCCACTTCACAGCAAAGGAGAGACCTTGTGCTACCCATGGTACATCAGCCCACAGAGGAGGCTCAGAGGAAGGCTGTTCTCTTCACGTTTCTATCGTCTTTTTAGTTTCCTCTCACAGGAGAAGCTTTCGTTCCTTCTATTCATTTTTGATCATTTTTGTGCAGTGGCTGGAAAAACAGTCCACTCGTATATCTTCTTTTGTGAATGTCTCAGTGTTGAGGGGGAAAAAAGACCAAGCTAAAGGAAAGGGGTAACTTATTTTGTTGGAGGGAGAGAGAGACTGCATACAGTCAAGCCTATTATGTAAGAGACAACGAGGGCTGTGCATATACAATCTAATTTTTAACAAGCATCATAATATCACATTCATGTTGGGGCTGAGAAAAAGACTTTCGCTTAATGCTTTTGAGTGAGTTGAATCAGGTGGTCTGTCACACACAGTGTCATCCTTGTTCCCAAATGAAACCTAAACAGGTGCACGAACACTTCACAGAGCTTGCTGAACCTCGCTTATGGATGGAGGAGTCCTGAGCCAAGCCAGATGGGCAGGGGTCCCGGCATGGCTGGTAGTGTGACCATGGGAATTCTCGTTTGTGAAGCACAGGAGTGTGGGATTCCAGAGGCTCTGAGGACAGAGTGGCTGAGAGGATTTCTAGAGACTGCCCCAGATAGATCATTTAAAACTTTTCTTCGCAGAGAGGGAGGCTTTGTGCTCCCCAAGGCCACCCATTCTCAGGATTCAAAGCTGCCCAATGGCCACAATAAGAATGGGATGGCTTTATAAAAATTTCTCACACTGGTACTTTAATTAAAAGAAAATCCTTCAATGTTCTGTAGCATTTAAAAGCGTCATTGTAATAATGTTTGCGGAAATAAAGACTTCCTTTGTATGCTTTGCAGCCACATCTCCATGGCAGTGAGGGTTGCTGGAGAGACAGAGCCTCTTGAATGTACTATGCAAATTTATGAAAACAACATGTAAATCAGTAGAGTTCTAGTGACTCAAAACAAATAAACAAACACATGAAAGAAAGGGAGCGATTACTATGCCTCATGGGAGATTCCTGACAGCGTTCATAGGCTTGTCCAGGGGTGTGTGCTGTGTGTGTGTGTCTGTGTATGAGGTAGATGTGTGTGTGAGTGTATATGAATGTGTGTGTATAGGGTATAATGTGTATATGATTATATGTGAATGTGTGTATAGCATGTATGTGTGTTTAACTGTATGTAAGTGTGTGTGTGTGAGTGTGTGTGTATGTATGCATAGCATGTATAAAGTGATGGAGGAGATATTAGGGCAATGATGGGACTTCACCGAACCAAAGAAAGGAGACCCCCATGTGCCTTTGCTATTCCCTGAGACCCAGAACTCTCCCTTGTCTGGAGTAATAGTTGTTATTGGAGTGAAGTGGATTGTGCTGCAGTTCAGGAAAGATTCCCAGAGCTAGGAATCAGGGCAAGAGGAAAACTCCCTTAAGTTCTAGTTCCCAGGCCCAGCCAGGCCACAGGTTAGAGGCCTCATCTCTGGCAGGCCCCTGCCTGGGTTTCTACAAGACCATCTGCATGTATCCCTCAGAGCTTCTACTCCATTCTGCACTGCATTCTGGGCACCGGGGAAACACAAGCTTTCTGGCATTGAAGTTAGCCGACTTGTAAGTTACTCCTCTGGTCTAAGGAGGGTGATGAACTGCATTCTGTAGTTTGCTAGTTCCGCTTGTGACATTTCGGAAGCTGGTCCTATGATGTGGAGTTTCATTGAGCCTCTGTATCAACAGTAGTGAAAGGGGACATGAGCAGGGATATTTTCTTGCCAGCCTTGGGTGTCTTATCATCTTGGAGAAATGGTTTCCTTCGAGTCTTAGATGCCTCCTTAGGGTGAAACTGAGTTGGATGAACACTAAGGGCTCTGGAAGATAAGCATCATGGGAAAGGGGGTCTTTTAAGAAGATTCTCCTGTGCTCTGTGCACCCACAGGAACCCTGGTTTGAAAAGGAGCGTGCATGCTGCTGGTTCTGGGTAATTAGCATATGCAGTTATGAATGGTTTGGTAATCTGTTATAGTCTTCAAATACAGTGCCATTGGCTTATTATCTTTGCACACAACTGTAGGGTGCTGCAGTAATTAACTTAGTGGAGCTAATTTTGCTTTCTTGATATTACAGCCTTCTGGACTTATTGAGTGAGTTTGTGAAAACAATGTGTAAACAAGAGTTCAAGTGTTTTAAGTAACTCACTCAAACAGGACTAAGTATCATAACGAGTTCTGTTTATAGTCAGCAGCCTAGCTAGAGTTTATGTCACAGTTGTCAAACTTATTTTATACTCCACAATGTAGCAGTTTTTTATCTATGTATTACTATCTAATAAGTTAGCAAATAATTTACCACCTGAATGAATTCTTGAAAATTTTATTTTTGTTGTTCTGGACACACAGGTGACTGGCAAGTAGGGTGAATCTGAAGGCTCCCATCTCTCACACCTTCTTTTATGTCCACACTGTCTTCTCCCACATAAATAAGTAGCTGTCATGTCCAGTGACCAGAGACTTTGTATTTTGATTTCCTTAGCTTTACAGAGAAGTATCCCAATTATCCTAGCAAGCTTGAATCCCTTGATTTCAGTGTGTCTGGTGTCAAATACTGTCTTTTGTAGATGGAAGTTTCTGTCCTGCTCAGTCCCACAGCCCTTCAGTCTCAAAGAAACACATAAAACTCATTTTAATTGTAAACTGTTTGGCCCATTAGCTCAGGCTTATCATTAACTAGTTCTTGTAACTTAAATGAACCCATAATTACTGTCTATGTTTAGCCATGTGACTTGCTACCTTTTCTCAGTAAGGTATTTTCATCATGCTTCCTATGTGTCTAGCTGATGACTGTGTCTCTTCTTTTCCTCTTCCCAGAATTCTCCTAGTCTGGTTGTCCTGCCTTTGCTTTCTGTCTGGCTTCTGACCAATCAGTGTTTTGCTAAACCAATACGAGTAACAAATCTTTACAGTGTACAAGAGCATTCTCCCACAGCAGTCTTTCCCAGGCTGATAAGATTGCCTGATCCTTTTGTTCACCACTGTCCATCAGAGCATGGAACAACTTTGGTTTATTGTACTGTACAGGTTATAGGCTGGTGGGGTTAGTGGCAGAGTACAGCCTAGGAGGGGCATACGTCATTTCAGACTTCCTCTATTGCTTCAACAAACTCAGGTTTAAAAGTTCAGAGAAGCACCAGTAACTACAGTGAAACAGAGACAGGGAAATTTTTTTTTCAATAACATACTTCGTTAACAAAGATGTCCAAAATATTATTATTTCCAATTTGAGTCAACACAAATTATTAATACAATACTAAAATCAAGCATGTGTAACCTGGTGCCTGCTTTGCAATCTCAGCACATCCATTTGGGACTGTCAACATTTGACGGGCTCAGTAGGCACAGGACCACTGGTTGTTGGGCTGGATAGAGAAATTGAAGCCTCCAGCCTTTTGACAGTTTGCTTGGGACCTCAGGACGCTGCAGATGTGAGATGCAGAGAAGCCTGCTTCCAAATACACGTGCTGTATTTGTGTGAACTGTTTATCTTTGCAGTAATATGAGAAACCATTCCATCCTGTATGCCTACTTATGTAATTAATTAGCATTTATATAGCAGTTTATGTTTGCAGAGTGCTTTATTGATGTAGTTGCCAGTATATTTATCTACTTCCATGTTTATGCTTTCCTATCTGCCTACCTGTGCTAATTACTGCTATAATTATTGAAGTTGTTTAAGAATACAACTCGTAGTTACCTTCAAGATTACCAACTACAATTTTAATAAGAGTAATAAATTCTATCTTCCCTTTCTAAGATCTGCTGTTTCACAGAGAAATTTTATATCTCCATCCAATATTCTCCAAGTTCTTGTTCTGCCTAAGAATGAAAAAAATACATTTAAAAGCAATTTAGTAATTGTCTTTCCCCCTTTGTCAGCTTAAATTTTGTACAAATGTGATAGAAATTGAATGTCGTATTTCATAAAAACAGTCTCAAAATACACAGCCCTCCAACATGAAAAGAATAATTACAAATAATGACATCACTGTCAAAGAGGGCTGTGTTGTCATTGAGTGTCATTTCCCAGTAATCATCCAAAAATTATCTTTAGTGTGTGTGTCTTTGTATGCATGTGTTTGTGTGCATATGTGTGAATGGATGCGCATATATGTGTTCATGTACACGTGGAGGCCAGAGGTTGATATCAGGTGTCTTACTTTATTATTTTCTACTTATTCCTCGAGGCAGGATCTCTTACCGAACTTGGAACTCACAATGAGGCTAGGCTAACTCACCAACAAGTCCTACCTATCATCCTGCCACTGTTCCCAATACTAGGAATACAGGCACATGGTCATTTGTGGTTTTTTTGTTTTTGTTTTTGTTTTTGTTTTTGTAGCTGCTGGGGATTCAGACTCAAGTCTTTGTGCCCACATGGCAAACACTATCCATTGAACCCATCTTCCCAGTCATTCATTTAAAACTACTTTCTGACAAGTCGTAGAGTCCAAAGGCAGGAGGGGGATAAGAATGCATGGATAGAGTCCAGGGTACCGTGTCCTGGTCACTCAGGTCACACAATGCTGGAGTTGGCTCTCTAGGGATGAGAGGTGAGGCCCAGAGAAGGGAAAGAGCAGGGAGAAATGGAGATGTGTTGTGATTGGACGATCTCCACCTCGCCCATTGCTCTCCCCATCACTTCCCCCCTCCTCCCAAATCAATGAAGAGGGAAATTACAGTATTCCAATTCATCCCATGGTTCCGCGGCTCGAGGTGAGTGGAAACAGCAGCGAGAGGAATGCTATACATCACACAACGATGTGTACCAACAGCTACGAAAATGCAGCCGGCGCCACAGCAAAACCAGGCAGCTCTTGACTACAACAACAACACCACCCAAGAGACCTGAGGCCAACTCCCACGCTGAAGCAATTTTGTGAGCCCCAAATTGGGGATTAGAGCCGAATGCGAGCGGTCCTTCTCCACAAATGAGAGCACACCCACGGCTTCTGCTCCCTGCTCTGCTGCTCCCTGGAGGAAACCGTCAAGGCTCTTTCTGTCTCTCTTTAAAATGGGAGCTAAATTAGTAACTTACCGCAAAGGAGTGTTTTCTTAATTACTTGCGTACAAATTACTTGACATTAGTGAATGAAAGGTATCAAGGAGAATGCAAGCTATTACCGTGATTATTTTTGTTCTAATATAAAGCGGTGGACCAGAAGCCCTTTCAATGTGTGGATTATGTTTTAGTTCCCTGATGCTTCAGGGACTGGTTCCTAAGGCTCCAAACGCCATTAGTACAAGCAGCCTTTCAAGGTGACTCAAGAGAGGCTGGCATTCCAGGCTGAAGCTTGCTGGGTGTGGAGTTGAAAGAGTAGATTCGGGGGAGAGAACCGGAGCCTGAGTGGTGGCCTCATCCTGGCTGGCCACAATGTGAAAAGAAACCTCCAGTTTCTGCTCATTCTGTTTGCAGGTCTCCTCGTCTTGGTGGAATAGCCTCGGGGAGGTAGAGAGGTAGAGTCTCCAGACGCCGCCACCATCGTCACATGAGTCTACTGCCATGTGTTCTAAAACAGAAAATGACAGGCATCAAAGGTAAACATGGAGAGTTCCAGGCTAGCCTGGTCTAAATAGTGAGTTCCAGGCCAGTCAGGGCTATATACTGATCCTTTGTCCCTCATAAAACCCATCACCACTACCACCACCACCACCACCGAAAACACTGCCAATGACAAAAATAAGCATGGGTTGGCACAATATGCTACTGCTGGAGAGGAAAAAATGGCTTCCTCTAAGTGATGGCTAAGCCCTCTGTGGAAAGAGGGATGTGAGAAAGAACCTCCTAGTCTGGCTCCAGAGTTTGGGTTTCTCTGAAAAACTACCAGAGTCAAGTCAAGACTGCAGGCGTTTAACAGTAGCAGTCCTGCCCAGGAGGCAGGCTCAGAGGGCAACATCACAGGCCTAGCAAATGTGAGCTTCCTGTGCTGGCCTTGGTTTGCCTCTGCCTCTGTGAAGCACGCAGTGATGTGCTCTTCACGAGGATTCAGGAGAAGGTGGCCCAGCCTGGCAATCATTTCAGAAAGTTGCGTGGCAGTAGCAGAAGGCCTTGAATGCTTCCCGTGGAATCCTTTTGATCAAAACACTTACTCTGCCAGAGTAGGCAGTAGGCTTCTGTGTAATTAGACAAGTTCCCATCCAGCGAGATGGTGAGAGGGAGCCATACCCACTGAATTTCTCCGTAAGAGAGAGGTGTTTATTCTCTTCTCTGAAATATCTTCCTGATGAATTCCAGCGTGTTATGTTGACTATTAATGCCTTAATGATAGTGACAGGAGACTGTTTAAACCTCATTTCATGGCCGACTTTCTATATAGAAAAGCTCTCTCTCCGCCCATATGCAATTTTCTGTCCATTCATTAATTGTACCATTGCCCTCCTAAGCTTATTTACTGCTTCTAAATATGTATCTTAATTTACATGTCTAGTCCCATGGGGTGGCTATAAAATGTAAAATCTTATATAATAGCAGGAGCAAATATTTTATATCCGGGGCTGCTTCTGAATCCTAATTCTGCAGATGGTGTGAGGTTCATTTTTATAGAAGCCATTGAAAACTAATAAATGCCATCCACATCATTCAGCATTGTCAATAATATACCAGATTGTGTGCCCAGGGATGCTTGGGAAGCAGGATGAGAGCCCAGCCCTTCCCTCTGCAGCCTCCAGCTGCACAGCCACAGCTGACTGGTCCTATCAGCCCCCACAATTCTGCACAGCTCAGCAACAAGGCCAGGCTTTTTGCATCTGTGCAGGAGAGAGAGGTGAGCTTGTCACTCCTAACGCTAAGTGCATTTGCCTCCTCAAAAGCAATAGAGGAGCAGAGGAGAATAAGGGAGGAAGTACCAGGGAGGCCACCACCTGGCCTGATGTAGAAGCCATGCATTCCTGACCCGTTCCTTCCTGTACAGTCTTACTTAGAGCCAGTCTCTCCACAAACACAGATGTATGCACACATGCCTGTGTTCACGTTCATGTGAAGGCAAGAGGTCAATGTCAAGCGTCTTGTCAATTGGTTCTTGAGACAAGGCTTCTCAGTGAAACTGGAATTCACTAGCTGGGTTAGTCACACTGGCCAGCAAGCTCCCGAGGTCTTCCTGTCTCAGTCTCCCCAGTGCTGGCATAGCAGATGCTTGCCACCGTGCCAGGCATTCTACATGGATATTGGGATCCAAACCCAAGCCCTCACACTTTTGTGGCAAGCACTTTACCAGATGAGCCCTATGTCTAGCCAAAAGGCATTGTGACACATTGTGACAATAATGTTCTCACTTGAAAAATGTGTGATTTAGTTACAAAAATAATTATGAAAGATATTTATTTTAAGTCATTTTTTATTGGGCTGTATTCATAGCCATCATTGGACTCATATGACCCATAGGCCACGAGTTGGACACTCCTATTTGACATTTTTCCTTGTCTTTAGGTATATATTGATTTTTATTTTATGCATATGGATGTTTTTCCTGCCTGTATATATGTGCACCATATACATGCCCAGTGCCTACAGAGGACATTAGATCCCCTGGAAGTGGATTTATGAATGCTTGTGAACAGCCATGAGGGTACTTGGTACTAAACCCAGGTCCTCTGCAAGAACAAGTGCTCTTAACTGCTGAGCCCTCTCTCCAATCCCCTCCCCACTTTTTTCTTTTTGATAAATTCTCTTGTTTAGCAAAACAGAGTTGTTGTGTAAAAAATAAATTGGCAAAGGGGTGAAAATTAGATTTAGTGAATCTGTGTTTTATGCTTGTCCTCTTCCTTTCGTCAAATGGGTCTCGGTTTCCTACTACATCACAGGCACCATCTATGCAAATGAGTAGACGTATCCATAAAAATTGACCCTGTCCCAGAGGAACTGGCAGTATAAAAGTGGTGTTCCAGTGATAGCAAGTCTTAATAGGTAGATGACATGCTCCAAATGAAGTGGGGGTAGAGAGAAAGAGAGAGAGAGAGAGAGAGAGAGAGAGAGAGAGAGAGAGAGAGAGAGAGAGCGCTTTCCCAGTCTAAGGAGCCCATGGAAGAAGGTGCCTATGAATAGAGACCTTATGATGGAGAGGAGCAACAAGCTGGCCTCCCAGGGCCCTGAAATTAACTAATGTCTCCCAAAGCCAAAATCAATTCCTTATTTTTGTCAGCTCCTTAGGATCCGCTTGCCTAATTACAGAATTCTCCTTGCTGTTTCTCTCTCACCACTGGTTCTTTGAAGTAGATTTGGTCTAAATGCATGTAAAGATGGAATATACACAGAGAGTCTGGATTATGTATACTATTGTGTTTTCTGTGTTTTCTTTGAATTTTTATTAATTCTGGGGATTGCTAAAATAAACCAGCATATGTATTTTAAAGGTATCTTGATTTCAGAATTTCAGTCTAAGGATATGTTACTTTGAAAAAGAGGTTCTTTTTTGTTTCCATAGAGGATGAGAACCTGTGGTTTCATTTCAGGCTAATGTGGTTTAATGGACCTAGACTCCCTGAAAGGTCACCTTGCTCATACAGTCCACCTCACCTAAACCTCCATAATCTTTCAGAAATGAAGGACTGTGATGTGGGATTTCCCTCTGTATGCTGTGATTACCACTGATAAATAAAGGAACTGCTTTGGGCCTATACAGCATTATAGGGGAACAGAGCTAGGTGGCAAAAACTAAACTGAATGCTTGGAGAAAGGAGGCAGAGGTAGAGGGATGCCATGTAGCCCCACTGGAGACAGATGCCAGCACTTTAGCTGGTAAGCTATGGCCAAGTGGCAATAGACAGATTGATAGAATATGGGTTAAATTAATATGTAAGAGTTAGCAAATAAGAAGCTAGAGCTAATGGGCCAAGCAGTGATTTAATTAATACAGCTCCTGTGTAAATATTTCAGTTCTGGGTGGTTGTGGAGGAACAAGAGGCCCTCCTCCAACAAATTGGCAAGCCAACATGATAGACTAAATGCATGTAAAACCTGAGAAAGCTTGACAGGGAATCCTAGACACAAAAGACAGAGTTAAGCATGGTTTGGTAGCAGTATTTTTTTGGGTGGATTCTGTTTGCTAGAAACAAGCAGAGGAATGGCTCCATTAAAAGAGTTTTTCATGACTCAGTGGTAGCAGAAAAAAAGCCACACCATTTTGAAATGCCAGCTCTCTAGGCCATACTGCCAGCATGACCTCTGGCTCTTCCAGGAAACCAAGCATTTGAATAGGGCTTATGAGCAATGTGCTACAATTGGCTTAATGGCAACATAGACCTGCTGTGTGCCTAAAACTGGGGCAATGTGCATGGCTTACAGAGGTGGTGAATGGGCTTCCACCACATTGGACTGTGTGGAGCAAGCAAGAAGTACCATATATACCCTAGTAATTCTGCAGCTTAAGTTTTTAAGAAGCACTTCACATTTTAAGAAGCGCTCCTGGACAGGAAAGAATTACAGATTTACAATAGGACAGATTCAGACATAAAAGACCTCTAAATGGGTCACAGTATTGGATAAATGTATGTAGGCTTGAGAGAGAGTAGAAAAAAAATAAAGTGTAGACAGTTATAAAAGGAAGTAAGTGGTTTTAAAAAATAAAACAAAGTTTTTAAAGAGACAGAGTATAGACAATAGTAGATTAAAAGGAGTAAAGAAAGAATAAGCCATGTAAAGATGGAATATACACAGAGAGTCTAGATTATGTATACTATTATGTTTTCTTTGAATTTTTTGACTTCAGAGAGACATTTAATTCTAGGGATTGCTAAGATAAACTAGCATATGTATTTTAAAGGTATCTTGATTTCAGAATTTCAGTCTAAGGATATGTTACTTTCGAAAAGAGGTTCTTTTTTGTTTCCACAAAGAATGAGAACCTGTGGATTCATTTCAGGCTAATGTGGTTTAATGGACCTAGACCCCCTGAAAGGTCACCTTGAATGCTCCTCAAAAAATTACTTCATCCAATAAACAACAGGAAACAGTTTAGAGAAGATCTACACCCATATTACCAAATATTGTTTATGAATGTTTGTTTGCATTTAAAGGGGATATGCTATAAAGACTTGCATTGGTATGGATCTTGGTTTATTGATACAAATTTAAGGTCAATTTTGTTGCACTGTGTGTGTGTGTGTGTGCAACAAAATGTGTGTATATATATATACACACATACATATTTCTGCTCTTGATTAAGGTATTGTGTTTGTACAGCTCATTTAAAAATGTAATGTATAATTAAGAGATGTATTTCAGATAGATAGGCATTCTTTAAACCTTTCAAAGACTATGGAATATGGCATTTAAAATGTTTTAAGAGCTTAAGACTTTATGACAGTGAGACACATATGTTCCTGGCATCACCAATCTACTTCAAGAGGAAGATGGGCACTGTAGTTTGTTAGGCACTTGGGCAAGAAACTGCTCTTGCCTGGACTGCTTGATGAACATGCATGACCCACAGAGAAATGACTGCTGAACTTGCCTAAAGGTGAGATGACCCTTCAGGGTTCCTGCTTCATTGAAGAGTCTGCAAGACATTCTGCAGGGCACAGAAGAAACTGACTGACAAACTGCCAATATAGGCAGAACTGTCTTTAAAATTTCCTGTTTTGTGAAAAGGTAGAGTTTTGGAAATTGTTTACAATGTACTTCTTGTTTAGCCTTCTGGGGTCTTTGATGGAGTTGAAGAATTGTTAGTTATAGTTTTCCTTAGTTATGAAAAGAGATAAAGTAGATATAAATATTATAACTATAATTCTTACTTGATACCTGTTTTTTTATATGTAATTTTACTATGTTAAAGTTAAAACCTTCCTTTTTATTTAAACAGAAAAGGGGAGGTAATGTGGGATTTCTCTCTGTATACTATGATTACCACTGATAAACAAAGGAACTGCTTTGAGCCTATAGCAGAGCTATAGGGGAACAGAATTAGGTGGGGAAAACTAAACTGAATGCTGGGAGAAAAGGGGCAGAGGTAGAGAGATGCCATGTAGCCCCACTGGAGACAGATGCAGGAACTTTAGCCAGTAAGCCACAGCCATGTGACAATACACAGATTAATAGAAATGGGTTAAATTAATATGCAAGAGTTAGTAAATAAGAAGCTAGAGCTAATGAGCCAAGCAATGATTTAATTAATACAGTTTCTGTGTAATTATTTCGGTTCTGGGCAGCCAGGACAAACAAGTGGCCCTCCTCCAACAGGACTGTACCTACTGACTACAATGTTTTCCTGTGTATATTGTTTTGAAGATAGTTAGAATAAAGATCACCTCTTGTGTGTGTAATGCCCTGCTACTAGTAGAACAAATCTTAGCCTAACACAGGGCCTGCATGTACATTCCAAAAAAAAAATGACCATTTCCCCTCTTCTTGTGTAAGTTGTGATTTAGTAGTCAAGAGTGTAGTGGTTGCGTATGGTGGCACAAGCCTGTGGTCTCAGCACCCAAGAGGCTGAGGCAGGGAGAGCATGACTTTGAGCCAAGCAGGGTTATATAGTGAAGCTCTGTCTCAAAAGCAAACAAATTCACATGGATCATTAACGGTAGTCTTTGGGAACAAGATTTCAGGAAGAGAAAAACATCTTAGTTTCTTGCCAAGGGTGTTTTGGGGTGAGGGACTGTCTTCAATAATGTATGGCTTCATCTTACAGGGCACTGGTGGATAGGGTGGGAAATTTCCAAAATAAGAAGGTCTGCACCACTATGGTAGGAATATGAGAGGAACTAGGTGTGCAGGATACAGCAAGTTACCAGAGATCTTTGGGTGAATCTGTACCCTCCAAAGGCATCCTGTCAAAGGAAATCTCACCAGAGGCCAGCATCAGAAGGCAGCTGCCATGCTAGACATAGGTTCCAGGTCAGTGAGGCAAGGCCTTAATTTTCAGCTTCCATGAAAGAAGCAGGGTCCCGTGGGAAGCTGTGGTGGACCTAAGGCATCAGGAGCCTAGAAGTGGTGTGGAAGAAGTTGTCTACAGTTGCATAGGCTTGCATTTCCCGCAGCATTATTCCTGGAGGGAGATGGAGCAATTGGCTTGGAAGATAGGAGACTGACCCAAAGAAATCTAGTGTTGAAATGATAAGCAGGGATGATTCATTCAGGAGAACATACTGGAAAACAAAACTACCAGTGACTACAGAGAGAAAGGCAGGGCTGAGATGAAACATTACTGAATAGTAAACCTTAGCTCATGTAGAACACACTCTGGATTTGGAACAGTCAGCCAACATTGTTGTTGGGTGTTTTCTCCAGGTAGCAACTTGAACTGCATTTAAGATAATCATCCTAGGTATGTGGGGAGTTGAAGGAACCCAGTCTGCCTTGCACATGTGGAACTTGGTCTGATGGTTGCCCTGTGGGCTGTTGCTTTCCTCTACTAACGAAAAAGTCAGTATTTTGTGAAGTGGGAAGTTCATACTCTTTGTTTTAGCCCACCCATTGCTCTGTGGTTTGTTTCCAGAGAAACTTCTAAAGAGAAACAGTGCCCTTGACTAATGGAAGAACTCCAGCCATTTACCATTCACATCATTGCAAGACTTTGCTTCTATGTGAACACACTATTCTTGTAAAGGACTACTGAAGCAGTCATCGTTAAGAACTATGAGGCAAGATGATTCAAAATACATAGAGAAGATGGAAATCCTCAAGTAGGGAGAATGTATGAAAGTGGAACTGACAGACACAAAAATGCCCATAACAGGTTAAGGCAGTTAGGGCAAGTGGTACCCATCACCGTCCATACCATCTGACATCATTGGCTGAGCATCACCAGGCCTGTGCTGGGACCCTCCATGACACAATATTTTCTTCAGGGCCCACCTTCCTTTGTCATTTGTGATTTGACTTTCTCCTTTGGCCTCTTGCCTTTGTCTTTTGTAATTTGAAGACACTGGAGTGGATCCTTTCCTAACACTGGGAGTCATGACCAAAGAAAGCAAACTCAAATCTTTGTGGGGAATCATGATGTTAGAGATAAAAAGAAGCACTCCAGAACGCAAACTCTCCAGGCCCTCCAACTCTGGGAAGGGACTCAGCAGTCGTGTGCACGTCTGCCAGTGTTCTCACTGTCCCATTTTAACGTCTAATATTAAACACAGGCTGTGTAATCTGCTCAAAAGTTGATGAAATGTTTTTTACACTATTTTATAAATTCCAAAATATGAGACAACTGTGATTAATTCTTATGCTTCAGAACAGTTTGGAAGGAATTTTAGAAGGTCCCACTTCAAGCCTAGGAGAAATTGCCTTGAAAACTGTATTGCCACAGCTAAGACTCACCAATGACTTGTTTCTATATGGTAGTCTCTCCAGATGCACAGGGCACAACTACATGTCTGTTCAAAGTTGTGCTTTCCTTCTTATTCTCCTCCTCTTCCTCCTTCTTTTTTGGTTTTTCAAGACAAGGTTTCTTCGTGTAGCTCTGGGAGCTTGTCCTCAAACTTGCTCTGTGCAGGTCTCGAGCTCCTATAAATCCACCTGCCTCTGCCTCCTGAGTGCTGGCATTAAAGATTTGCACCACCACCACCCAGCTCCTTCTTCTTTTAGAAATAAACTCTCCTTGAATTTTAGTGGGGCATGTGGTCATCTAAAGCCCATATTTTTGTAGATTACAGAGCTAAATGTTCACCAGTGGAAGGTAGGTAGATAGGTCACACCTTGTGACTTTATCCTTTATGTCTGAGGTACAGTTATGAAAGCAGGAGACGGAGCAGCTGTTTTAGCCCAAAGAGTACAGAGGTAAGATTTGCTCAATGTGCAAAAAGAAAATGGAGTTCAGGGATGAAGAATGCTAGGTAGGAGTCAGATTATGACAAAGGCTCTGGTTACCTTGCTCACAAGGAAAGATGACTAAGAATATCAGGTAATATTTCAAGTCTTTGCACCAATGACACAATCTTTCAAGTCTTTCAGTGTCTTCCTCTACGGAGAAGGAGTAAATAGCATTCTCTCTCACGGGGTTATTATAGGGGCTCAGTTCTAGTAGGAGATGTTTGAGCAACATATGTCATTTTAAAACCGGTGCAAGTTACGGCAAAAGAATGTGTATCTGACCCAGTGAGAGCAGCTATCTAGACGGTGATGTCTAATAAGAGAAGTTTCTCAGTTTGGCATTCTAGAGTCTTGCCTGTTCAAACGCAATAGGATCAGCAGGAGAGATTGCTTGTGACCTAGGCCCCGAGCTCGCCTGGATTGCTAGAAACCTTCCTATGATGCTGTCATTCTCTTTGCAAAGGGTAATTCTTGCTGTCATCAGCAGCAGACAGATTTCTTGTTTGGGTAAATTTGATGAAGGAAATTATCCTGCCAGGAGCTGGGCAGATGTATAACTGCTGCCCTGCTATGTGACAAGTTGATTGTCATGGTAGATGTCTGTGGACCCTGTGTTTGTGAAGCTAAAATTGGAGACCCCTAGTATCGCAAGTGTGTCAGTTGTCAGTTGGTCTGCTAACCAAAAGTGCTCTCCGTTTCCTTTCAGAGTGATCCAGTTCATTCTTCACATCCTACTCAAGGTGCTCATACGCTGGAGGCTTCTCCTAAGCACAGAGCCCACAGCTACGCCTGCTAACCCTTCTGCATGCCTTCAAATACAAAACTGAGCACCGACCAATTTTAAGTTTCTTTCAGGTCCCAAGTGTTGCAAAGCAGAATTTTAACCAGTCTTCAGCATTCATTGTGAGTTTTCCCAAAGCAAAATGCTTTAGGAAGGATTTTTCATGGATCACAGCAAGTCCTGACAAGGTCTTTTAAAGTGGCTAATCTCAGTGAGAACAGAAAAGCACTTCTGATTCCTTATCATATTGCATCTCTTACTTATCTTGTTCCTAAATGGTTAGACATCACAAATAGCTTTGGTATGGACTGTTCTACCAAGTAGCCCTGTTATGAGTAGGATAAAGATGTGAAAATCTAAGAATAAGACTTGAAAAGGAATGTTTGACAGAGTACAAAAGCAAAAAAAAAAAACCACTAAAATAAGAATGTAATTGTCACATACAACGGCCATAGCATCCTCACTGGGCACAGACTCATGAGCCTGAGGACAGTGTGCACCATGTCATCTAACATTAACAGTCACCAGGAACAGAGTGGCTGAAAAGCCTCATTACATTGGACAGATGCTGAAAGACTTATTCTGCAAAAAACAGAGCACCTGGCAAATTGCTGACTTGTTCCATTGATAATTTCATAATTTACAAGTTCAAGGAGTCATGGGATAACTTCCTATTTGACTCTCACTTCTGACCAACTTGGTAGAACTGGATCATGGTCCAGAAATGATAGAACCTTTGACAGCCAGGGACTTCATCTTAAAGTAGCCAGGAATATATCATATAACTAATCAAAATTTCTATGACCATTGACAAAGAAAATATAATAAATATAATAATAGTAGATGTCCTGGGGATATTTACCTCAAAAATACACATTTGTTTTCTAGAAGCTGAATCTGCTGATGACCCCATCACTGACTGGAGACCAACAAATCAGCCTACACCAGCGTATCTGTATCCTGACCCAAGACTAGCCAATGACCGGAATGGCTGATTGTGTCTAGTTGCTGTCCTCTAAGGTAAGAAGAAAAAAATACCTTAAGACTGCTAAGTTTCAGGCCCAGTGAGGACTACCTGTGCTTAGCTTTGTGTGATGGCAGTCTGCAGCTGCTATCTGAAGTCCATCACTAAGTGGTGTTTGTTTCTCCTCTCTGAGTTGCTTTGATGGTGCACCTGTCTGCTGTTACCAGAGCAGCTGGAATCTTAGATAGATGTGACGAGAGTTTCTAAGCAAAAACTCCCAGCCCAGATTTTGATGTGAGAACCTCTTCCTTGAATCTCAGCTAAGCAAATGCTCATGACCTACACTTGTTACTTTATCCTACGCCTAATGCTTTAGAAAGCCCTGTTCCAGCAGGGAAACATGTGTAACCAACCTAACAAGATATTCTGGGCATCCCAGAGTCTAACCATGGCTCTTTGAAGTGATTTTTCCCACATGACTTCCTGATTGCAGTTCTACTCACAAGACAAGCATTCATGTAGTATTCTCCTAGACTTTGAGCAGACATTGTTTATTAAACTGCTTTGTTATGCCTTTATTTTAATAGGCACAATCCAGAAAAACCACAATTTCCCCTGTAGAAGTCCTCAAAGTCCAAATGAGGCGGTTTGTCTATATTAGTCACACCAAAGTTGGACAACCCAAAAATCTCTGGAGATTTCCTATCTGCCCTCATTCCCAAATAGAGATGGGGAGAAGATCATGTAATTACACCACCTTTTGGTCTGCCAACTTCTTAGATTATGTTGTTAATTACAAGTTTGGGTATATTTCCTTTTTTGGTTGTTTTTTAAAGCTTTGTACTCTTTAATGATCATTTGATTTAATCCGTCCTTATGTAAAGCAACTACACTGAATTTATAAGATGCTAATATGGTATATCTTGAGAATGTATCAAAATGGTTAAATAAATATGTAAGCTATTAAAATAGTACTAGAGAATAATTCCAAAGAAGGAGTTATTAATATTCTTGTTCACAAATTATTCTGAGATGTACTGTTTGATGCTACCGTGGATGAAATTATTTCCCTGATTTCTTAAGAATAATTTTTAATTACAATATAATTAGATGGTTTCCTTCCCTTTTTTCTTTCTAGTGTCTCCCATTCTTCTCCTCCAGCTCCCTGCTCTTAAGTTTATGGATTTAAAAAAAATCTTGAATTGTTATTGTTTTACACACACGCACACACAACCTGAGGAGTCCATTTACTGTTGCTTGTATGTATCTGATTTCAGGCCGGACCACTTGCTTCTGCTAACCGTCAGGGGAAGGGGCATCCCCCTTTCAGCATTCCTTAGTTGCCTTGTCTAGGAGTGGAACCCGGGCTTCCTCTACCACTTTACCATATCTGTTGGTGTTGTTCTTGTTCAGGCTTTGTTTAGGCAGACATAGTTCATATAGACAGTGTTCAGGTTTCATGGGTACGGCTTCTCTGTCATTTCTAGTAGACGCAAATTCATGGCAGATGTCTTGGTCATCTGCACGTAGACTCTTTCCATCCCCTCTTCTTCTATGTTCCTTTAGCCTTAGGTGCCGCAGGTGGGTTGTGGAATTTTGACTGAGAATTTTGACCAGTTGGGATTTTATGCAGTGATCTCCAGTGTTGCAAAGAGAACCTTCATTGATGAGAAGTGAAGACTTTACTTATCTGTGGGTGTGAGGATAAGAATTTGGAATGGAGGGGTGTTGTTAGGCAGATCGGGAATAGTTCTTTATTAAAGAAATTATGAGAAAGTCTATCTCCTTTCTTATGTCTTCTGTTATGGGAAACCTTTGGACTCTGAATGGAGAAATGGTCCTCAATTTCTACATCTGTAAAATGGAGATGGCCTAGCTGACAAGCTATACATTTTCTTCCTTTCTGATTATTTTATACAATATGTTAAAAATGAGTAAAACCAAATAGCGATGGGAAAATGGGTGTGGACATAGCCTCAGCTAGTGAGGGTCTGTCAAGATTGGAAGCAGATGGGTTTTATCTATTTGGGAAGCAGGGAACCCTGTAATCAGAGTAGATGTTTTCTTCTTCACCGGCTCTTTCAAAACAGAAATGGCACAGTGGCTTGTCTGACTCTGATTCAGATGAACCTGAGGTGAACCATGTTACAGGTCTTGGTTAAGCTACACTGGGAAAAACCAGGGCTAGGAGCTGAGTTTTTAGCACTCTGTAGTTCCCGTTCACATTTGTGTTTGTGATCACTTCAGAGCCAACCTAGTGCTCATCTGCTCTCATTTCAGTTTAAATTGGTCTAGCTCAGAAACGGTTCGTAGTCTCTAGCTGAAAAGGAACCCATCTCTGCTTCAGCTGTCACCACACCATCCGTAATCCTTCCAAAAGCCCCACTTACAATACAGTTTCTTGAGACCAACGTTAGGTGGCATGCCTTGGTATTGCAGTTGTGTACCTAGGAGAGCATCGAGTCTGCCTCTTTATCTCTTTCTCCTCCCTCCTCCATGTCCTTTCTTTTTCTTTGCCTATGCTCCACAAGCTTGTATGGTCAGAACTCCTTACCTTCACTCCGTTAAACAGGGCATTTTAAGGGAGAGATTGGGCAACTAAGGCCTTATAGACTTGTGGAAATAAGATGGACTGCCGCGTTCTGCTTGGCCTACTTACCCATGAGGGGAAGGTGTTTTGGGGTGAAACCCAAACACCTGGGAATAGTAATGATTTTTTCTTTGGTTTTGCTTTGTTTTCTTTGTTTTGCCTTTGATTTTTGTGGAAGAAAGGCACCTGCTGGTTGGAAAATCCTACAGGCAGCTTACACTCGTTTTGGAAGCCATAGGTATGACATCCAGGCCTTGGCACCAGCTCCTCTCCAACCTAGCTTATATCCAGTGCATTGCCTCTTCTGGAATCTCAAAGACTCTGAGTAGGGAAGGTTGCCAGCGCCATGGACAGGGAGCACAGCTTGGATCCAAACCCTGGAAGACAGTGGAGCCCCATTGTGACTGACACAGTGAGCCACTGGATGGCACTGTGGGTCCATGCAGGTGAGGGTGGTGGGGCATTTGTCTTTCTTTTTAAAAGGCCATTTAAGTTTGACAGGTAATTTGGCACATTTTGAGTTTGAGTGTGCCAAGTGATTTGGCAAATATTTCACTTACCTCTGAAAATAGGCGCACCTGCTGTTGGGGCCCGCAGGAAGGTGGAGGTGGGTAGTTTCTCCCACAACTCCCTTGTTGATGCTAATTCCAGAGATGGAAGTGAAAAGATTTGAGTAAGGACAACCTACCCTAGAGACAACCTAGCATGATTTTCAGTGTGGCACCATGCTTTGGAAAATGGCCAAAGGTTTGTGTTTCTCCTGAACCCAACCTCTCCTTTCTCTGGGAACATCTTTTTGTCTTCCCAGTAGTGCTGACCCCCTTCTCCCGGCACTTCCCACTCTCCCCCACCCAATAGGTGGCTCAGCTGGCTCTTGGCCAGATGGAATGAGATTTACATAAAGAGTCCTCTAGTGGCCCTCTAGTGGTCCTCCAACCAAGAGAATTAGGAAAATCTAGCTCCAACTTTTCTCTTTCTCTACTTATTACTTAGTGTAGGAAGACCCAAGCAATACAAGAGTGTCTTCTAAGCTGCCTCTTAACCATCCTGAAGGCATTAATTTGCTGAACATGATGGTGACAGTCACATGTGGACATTCCATACCTGTGGGAGAATGTGGGTGACAGACTGAAACATGAAGCCCTTAGGCCCAGTTCCTAGCATGCCAAATTTAAGTCCCTCTCCCATAAAACGTGCTACTCAGTAGGGCATATTGGGCTACATATGTATTACTTCCTAGCATCAGTATCACTTTAGGTCTGAGCTAATCTTTAAAATGGTAAAACATTTTCAAACCCAATTACTATGGTTAACACACCTATTGTCTGTTGTGGGACCACTTGCCAAATGCTAAGCAATTGCCCAGAACAGGTTGGGAATGGACAGGTTAGAGAAGAGAGAGTCTCAAGTCCTGTCAGGACTATGCACTGACTGGTAAAAGAAATAGTAATTGTGTCAAACCTATGAATCTTTCGAGAAATACCAAGAAAGAATTCTATAGTGGGATGTTTCTGGCTTGAAACTTTGAGGAATGGCTTCTAGTCCCAAGCCCACCTAGCAGCTGTGCCACACTGCAGACATTATTAACTCTAATCTGTTTTCCTACCTGAGCATGGAAAACGCAATTCAGAGGAACTCCTGAGGCTGTACACCATTGGGATTTTTTTTTTATATTTAGGTAGTTTCAAATGTTTTCAAATATCTCTTGGTATGTATTAGGATTTTATATATATATATATATATATATATATATAGAGAGAGAGAGAGAGAGAGAGTCATAATTTAATTTGTAATCTAATATAATTTAAATATATATTTAATCCAATAAATAGCAGTGTCATAAAGATAAATGTTTGGAACAGTGAGGTAGTTATGAAAAGATACATATTTATGCTTTGAACATTTAGCTTATATATTTCACTGAAGCTCTTTCATAAGTGTTTTTAATCTTCAGATACTTAGGGTTTTTTGTTTTTGTTTTTAATATTCATTCCTATGTGTCATATCACTAAAGTTTTGCTTCATGAGAGAGCAGATGAAGAAAGGACATTATGGAGGTTGATGGTAAACTTGATAAGAAATTTCTGTGGGCTGACAGAGTGGAAACCTAGTTGGGGCGGGCTGAAGAAGAATGGGAGGGGAGGGGCTAGTGAGATGGCTAATTGCATCAAGTGTTTACTACACACATGTGAGGATGAGATCTTGGATCATCAACAGCTACAGAAAAGTTGTACAGGCCAGGCTGGCAAGATGAGCCAGAGAGTAAGGCACTTGCTACTGAGACTTGAGACCTCTAAAATCCACATGGCTGAAGGAAAGGAATGGGCTCCTGCAAGTCAGCCTGGGACTGCCACACCTACACAGTGGCGTGCCCTACTCAATAAAGAAATGAATGTAATTTTAAAAAAGAAAGAAAGAAAAGCTGGACATACATGGTGATCTGTTTATATTCCCAGCGCTTGGGAGAGGGCATGGGATTCCCCAGGGTGTGCTGGCTAGGTTAGTCAAATCCCAAGTTCGTGACTCAGTGACTTTCTGCCTCAGAGAATAAAGTAGAAAGCAACCAATGCCAATTCTTGGTCTCTACTTGAATGTCTACTCTCACACCTGTGAATATTAGAGCACGCATCACACACACACACACACACACACTCACACACATGCACACACGCACACACACACGCACACACGCAGAAATGAGAAAATGGCAGCAGCTGGCATACTTGGTCCTCTGTATTTACAGGTTTTACATCTGGGAATTTCAGTAAGCACAGGTTGAAAATATTCAGAAAAATTATGTATGGAGCATGTATAGAACCTTTTTATTATTGTCATCACTTCCTACATAAAACCAGATAGCAACTGTTCATATTCTCAGTGATCTAGAGATAATTTTAAACACATAGAATGATGTGTGTAGATTATATACTGGTATGTCTTAAGGATCATGTGAATCCATGGGTTTTTGGCAATCATAGACTTCCTGGAAACCATGTATCTTGATTATTGAGGGAAAAGAGTATTTACAACTCTTATAAGTATTTTTAAAAGTAAAAAAAAACCCAACCAACAAACTAAACAACAACAACAAGATCCCAACCAACCAACCAAACAAACAAACAAACAAAACCAGGAGAAGAAAAAAGGAAAGAGGCAATATGCAGTACGTGAAATCTGGAGAGGAGACTCTTTTCTAAGAAGATGGACCTAAGACTCACTGTGTCGGAAGGAAAATATAGATAGACTTAACCATACATCTGGAGTTTTCACTAAGAGACTGAGATCTGGTTGTAGATCTTGGGCTTATTTTAAACAAGAGCAAGACCATCTTGTGTGCCCCATGTCTTTAAGCAGAGAAGTCAGGGTGAAGGAGGGTCCAGGAGCACTTCTTGCTCTTGCCAAGTTAGCAGGCTTTGATTTAAGAGACCATCCCATCCCAGAGTTGGCCAATCAGGCATCCAAACCTCTCATTAAACTGACTGTGGAATCCAAGGCTAAGAAGGGTTAGTTCTGAAGCTTTACCCTCAGAATAGTATGGGGTAAGGATTCAGAAAATGGCTTTGGGACCAGAAATAGCTCTGTTTGACTGCAATTCTCCCATCATTTATCAGTTGAGTAACCCTTTAAGCAAGTTACCCTTGGTTTTCATAGTAACTGAATGAGGTGACTCTATACTCTTTCAACAAATAAGCTTTGGAACGAGACATTTGTCTTCTATGATTGTTGTAAAAATAAGCCCAGAGAAGACAAATGCTTGGTCCAATGCTGGGTATGAGGTCAGGGTAAACTCTGATTCATGTCAGCCATTATATGAGCATCTGCATGCATGGAAATAAAACGTTATAAACTCGCATGTTCAGAAAAAATTCTAAAAATGTTATGGATCCTTCTGCAAATGGAATATAATAAACACTAGAGAAGGCACTCAGGCCACAATGTTTAGTCTAAGCCTTGCTAAGTGTATGACCAGCTGCAGCCACCACGCTCAGAGGCTCTTACTCATGGTTGACTCAAGTCTAGGTCCTCTTCCAAACCCTGTTTGGCCTGCCCGAGTGCAACTGTTATCTTCTCTATAAAAACTTTGGAGACACCTCCCTACCGTCTGGGAGCTGGATACCCCCTTTCTCTCTTGCTCTTTCTCCTGTATTTCCTTTTGAAGCAAACTAGGAGTTTAAATTTGCTGGGTGGTTAAGGGTGGCTGGGCGGCAGCCAGGAACAAAAGCCAATAATCCTCTTTCTAAGGCTCCAAAATGGGCTGATACCAATAAAATGAGAGCAGTGAAGCTGTGGATGCAAGGTGCAAAGTGTGAGGGACACCAAAGCAAAGTAATCCTTCCCCCCTGACCCAGGAAGAACACTGTTAGTCTGCTTCTCTTCAGCGGACCAGCCGGACACCATCACTGATTCTGCAAGAGCCTGTGGGTGGGCATCCATCTATATTGTCACTCCTTATTCTGATTCTTGAGGTTTTCACAGACTCTGTGTGTAATTGTCCAAGTAGCTTAGATGCTTGTTTTCTCTCTTGGGAACCAATTCCTCTTCTCTCTCCTTTTTATATATAAATTTCCAGCCACCACTTTGCTTAACTATGTTTCCAACGTTAGTTTTCTTCTCGCTGGAGATGAGCAACACAGGGTCAAATTAAAACTCATAGAGCACACAAGTTAATTGGAGTCTGAGAAGATAAGGATACTTGGAGCTCAGCTTGATAAAAACCCCACAGGGTTTGGAAATGAGTCTTATGGGAACCAAAAAAATAAAATAAATAAAAGAATCTGCTTTCTCTTGCCCCAGGGATCCACTTACCAACTTTCTATAGTAATCTCTGAATTTCTGAACTACAATCAAATGCTTAGTTTAAATAAGCAATATGTGTATGTTTCTACTTTACATATACTGGTGAAAAAGTGTCTGAGATGCAGAATAAAGTTTTATAATCTTCTTAGTTACTGACATACACGCTAATATAGTAGAAAATGTTGTAGTAAGATGATTGGCTTCTCTTTTGATGGAGTTTACATGCACGTAATTTTCTCTTTCTCAATTAATATACAAAAGAAATTCCTTGTAGTCTAATGTACCCTCCCTACGGTTTTTCTTTCCATTTTCAAATTCTACTTCTAGGATGATGATATAGCTGATTTGCTAAAACCCTGTTTTGTATAAGCATGAGAACCTGAGTTGGGATCTCCAGCACTCATAAAAAAAGTCCAGGAGTGGTAGTGCATGTCTATAACCCCTGTGCAGAAAGGATGAGTTTGGGGAGCTTACGGGCCAGCCAGTGTAGTCACACAGCAAGCCCTGAGTTTCGCCAGATACCTCATCTCAAATATAACGTGAAAAATGATTGAGGAAGACACCTGCCAATCTCTCACTTCCATATGCATGACCGCATGTGCATATGCACCCTCGTGTACATGGGCACACACATAAGTACACCACACACACATGCACACATGGACACACACCTTCCTTTGTTTTTAATGTGGTTAGCACTAAGGAAATTTTCTAAGCAACAAGAAGCAATAAATTCGATAAGGAACTTATTGGGTGTGATAACGACACAAATAAGAACTACCATTCTGGACTTCTGGGTAATGGCAAATAGAACAGTTAACCTTCAGTCTATCTGCTGGATTTTGGCTCAGAATCTAATGATACAAAGACCCTGAAGGTCCAGGGTCTTTGGGGGAAGTGAGTATAGTGGTTTCAGCTCCATCCCCAAAGATCCTGGAGTCTCCATCAGAATGGCTGCCATTACAATTACAGCTAATTGCCACTAGTGCTGTTGGAAACAGTATTGGATGAGAAGGCACACTGAAATTACTTGTGTGACCATTCAAGATAGCCCAGAGCCAGTAAAGGCTGCCCCTCACCAAGGCTGATGAAAAACTCACCTTTGAAGTTTAGAGAAAAGGAATGGAAGCGTGAAAATGTCTACTCATAAATTTAGTGGTGAGGCCTTTCTTCCCATCCAGAACAGTGTTTTAATACAAGTTTCCATTTTATCAAAGTCCCATCTTTGTTGACACCATGGACAAGGGAAAGGTAAATCAGTCAGTCTATTTCCAGTGAGAATCAAGTATCACTGTGGACAGCTGCTACTAAATCTGAGTTCTTTCCAGTGAAAGCATCTTAACTACTGCTTGTTCTGGCAATAAAAGTCAATGCTGGCTCTTCAGAAGAACATTCATTTGAGGGCTTTTAAAACTGACTTTAGTTGGACATTTAGAGGTATGGTGTGTTCACTTCCTCTTTTACTGGAGGTTGTATTTAAGTTATAAACAGCAGCGATGATACATTTTTAGAATAAAAGAGGCAACTCAATATAAACAGTGGAGTGAACTAAGCCTGGGCTCTTTTTCATATTTGTAAAGAAGTTTCCTACTATGTAACTGTCCTGTGAAATGCCGTAAGGGATGTGGACAACTTCTCTCCCAATTGACATTTCTAAATTGGTGACATGCAATTACCTTCTTCATATTCACACTGCTAAGTGAGTTGAAATTTGAAATTATATACTTGTAGCTCATTGAAGTCTTCCCTAAGTCTAAAATGGACACTCAATGTCTTGAGAGTTGATTGTAAGATGTTAACTCTCCCACTCTTCTGAGAAAAACGGTCCTCACTGGGAAAATTCCTGCAGAAAGATTAATGCTATGGTAGCTACTTCCAAGTCTTTGAATTGTTTCCTGTGATTCTCTTGTTCTTGTTACAGCATCACAGGTGAGCTGTATCCAATGGGAGATTCTGCTTATGTTCCCTATCCAAGAGCCAGAGACTTTGAATTGGAAGGTAGTCAGGACACGGGGGTGGACTGAGTGGGCTTCGGTGATGGTTTGCATGTTTTTTTTTATGATAGATATCTAACATATGAGACAAATTCCAAAAAAATTCTGATACAGAACTTGAGGAAGTTTAGAAATTGAGTCATTCTGGTATTTGTTTTGAAGCTGGCCAGTTGTAAAATATGCATTATTACTTAAAGGGTTTTCCACAAATGTTACGAGCTACTGTATCTCACCTCAACATGACCACAGTGTGGAAGTGGCTGGAATTGCAGACAGGTGGTAGCAATGAAGAAGTCATGCTGGTCCCAATTTTACTAGTCAGGGTCCTTTAGAGGAATAAAAGCCAATGAGATCCCAACTATACTACTCAAGGTCTTTCAGAGGAATAAAAACCAATTGGATAGAGACAGATATGTAAGAGGGGATTTGGTATAGGAATTGGCCTACATGATTTTGGAGGCTGATCTGCCAGCTGCTAGCTGGAGATGCCTGAGAGCTGTGGTATAGTCAGTCTGATTCTGAGGGCCTGAAGTAAGTCCTGGAGTCATAAGATCCCAAACTTAGGAGCACTGATTTCTCAGTGTAGGAGAAAAAAGTTTCAGTTCAAGAAGAGAAAGAGAGAGAGATAGAGAGAGACAGAGAGAGAGAGACACACACACAGAGTAAGACACACACACACAAAGAGAGAGACAGAGAGAGTGTACCTTTCTTTTTGTCCTGTTTGGTCCCTTGGTAGAATAGGTTGCTGCCCCATTACATTGGTAAGGGCACATCTCTACTCAGGCACATCCAAATGTGAAAGCCATCCAGAAACACCCTCATGGAAAAACATAGAAATTATGCTTTGCCCACCATCAATGTATCCATATCCATATCCCAATTAGGTTGACACATAAAATTAACTGTTACAGCAAGTTACTCAGACACATGAGAGGGAGTGAGTCAGGGTTCAGCACTCAAGGCTCAGCAGAAATGACTGATTCTGAATTCCAGAGCTATAAGGCACAGAGAAGCCCTAGAAGACAATAAGATCATCCATGAAAGTTGAATGGAAGGTAAAACAATTGGCAGTGGAGCCCTGAGGCAGAGCCACATTTCAGGAAGGAACAAGGATTGAATAAAGGACCAGAAGGCAAAGACTGTAAAGAAATGTCATGTCCCTAAGCAAGGACACAGAGTGTTAAGCAGGAAGAGTGACCTCTGATGTCAATGCTGTGGAGAAGTAAGGGTAGATGAAACTATGTTTATTAGATATGTCAATACTGGGGCCATTAGGGACTCTGGGTTTCTGATAGCAATGTCTGTGGCATACCTGGCAGGAGCCACACTGCAAAGTTAGAAAACAGGAGGGGAGAAGGTTGTCTGTGAAGTGAAATACTACTACTACTACTACTACTACTACTACTACTAATAATAATAATAATAATAATAAAATAAAGGTAATCAGGGAAATGCTAGGGGTTAGAAAAAAATCTTCCCCATTTTCTGTATATTTTAAATAATTAAGATTGTGTTTACAGACTGACCCACAGAATCAAATAAGCAGGGCTCATATGGGCTCACAGAAACTGAAGGGACAAACAGGGACCCTGTGAGATCTGAGCTATGTTCTCTGCATATATCTTATGGTTGTGTAGGTTGGTGTTCTTGTGGGACTCCCAACAATAGGAGTGGGAGTGTCTCTGACTCTCTTGCCTGCACTTGGGACCCTTTTCCTCCTACTGGATTGCCATATCCCGCTGTGATTTTAAGGTTTGTGCCCAGTCTTATTGTATCTTGTTAGGCCATGTTCGGTGGAAGGATATCTCTGGGGAAGCTTTCTTCTTTTTCTTTCTTGCAGAGAAGTAGAGGAGGAGTTGATCTGGGGAAGAGGGGAGGTGAGGGATGGCTGGGCAGAGTGGAGTGAGGGGAAACTGTGGTTAGCATGTAGTGTATGAGAGAAGAATAAAAGTTAAACTAATTAATTAATTAATAAAAAAATTTCATTTTCAGAAAACCCCATGGAAGGAGAAGTTGAGTGTACAGGGAGTCTGGGACGGAAGGAACGGGGCTCTGGGAGTGGGAAAACTGTAGACAGTGGCCAGAAGGATTGTGAACCCTCAAAGGCAAGAAAGAACACCTAATCCAGTGCCTAAATGGGTGGGAGGAGGAAGAGAGAGCTAGATTTAAACACATCTGTGGGGAAGTTGCTGGAGAAAGACTTTTATGGTGACTTTTATTTCCAAGAAGAAGTTATAGCCTTCAATGGGGAATAAAGAAGAAACTGGAAAAGAAACAGATTTTTAAAGAGTTCAAAACCTGAAACTGATTTAAAAAAAAAAACTAAACTAAACAAACCAAGAGGTTGGTGGTGAGATGGCTCTGTGGGTACAGTCACTTGGTACTAAGCCTGATGACCTGAATTCTATCCTGGCACTGTATCCTAATTAAGGTGACCACTATGACCAAAAGCAACTTGGGAAGGAAGGGTTTATTTAATTTATGCTTCTAGATCATAGTCTGTTGTTGAGGCTTCTGTCCTGCCTGGTTCCTGCAGTTGTTACATCCCAAAGAAATCACACAGAGGTCTATATTAGTTATAAACTGATTGGCCTAGTAGCTCAGACTTCTTATTAACTCTAACAACTTATATTAGCCCATTATTCTTGTCTATGTTAGCCACGTGGCTCAGTACCTTATTTAGCGAGGCAGTCACATCTTGCTTCTTCTGTGGCTGGGTCATAACTGCAGAGTAGGACTGACTTCCTTCTTCCCAGAATTCTCCTGTTCTTATTGACCCACCTCTATTTCCTGTCTGGTTGTCCCGCCTATACTTCCTACCTGGCTACTGGCCAATCAGCATTTATTTAAAATATAATTGACAGAATACAGACCATTGTCCCATACCACTATAACCCTTTTTGAAGGAAGTCAGGATAGGACTTAAACAGTGCAGGAAACTAGAGGTAGGAGCTGATACAGAGGCCATGGAGGGGTGCTGCTTACTGACTCTCTCCTCAAGATCTACTCAACCTGATTTCTTTCTTTCTTTCTTTTTCTTTTTTTTATTATGTATAGTGTTCTGTCTGCATGTATGCCTGAGGGCCAGAAGAGGGCACAAGAATTCATTACAAATGGTTGTGAGCCAGCATGTGGTTGCTGGGAATTAAACTCAGGACCTCTGGAAGAGCAGCCAGTGCTCTTAACCTCTGAGATATCTCTCCAGTCCCTCAACCTGATTTCTTACAGAACCCAGGACAATCGGCCCTGGTTTAGCATCACCTATAAGGTGCTGGAGCCTCCTCCACCAATCACTAATTAAGAAAATATCCTACAGGTGAGATGGCTAAAGTTACATTTTAAGTCTAAATCTCTGTGCTTAAGGTGATCTATAAAACAAAAATGCCTGTAACATATAAACCCCACTTGCCCAAGAACAGATAACTTCTTGGGATACTGGAGGCTGTTGTTCTTATAGGATAAACAAACCCATGTATTTTTGCTTCTGTAAACAAACTTGAAGTGCATAGGATGTGTGCTTGATTCCACACAGACAGGAAGTACGTCAGGATGTGTGCTTGCCTCTGACTGCACAAAAGTGGGAAGTACTTTCTAAGCCTCTGACTAATGTAATCTGGCATTAAAATTCTGAGCATGAAATTTGTATGGACCTGGACAGTACCTATGGCCCTGGTCAGTAATTAAATAAAACCTATTATTTATTAAATTTAATTCACGGTCAAACTGGTGAATGTCTGAACAACCCCAGATCCATAATGCAGGCTTGCCTACAGTCCATCTTATGGAGGCATTTTCTCAGTTGAAGCTCCTTCCTCTCTGATGACTCTAGCTTGTGTCAAGTTGACATAAAACCAATCAGTACAGTACAGGCTCCTACAGTGGAAGGAGAGCATGGACTCCCCCAAGTTGTACACACACACACACACACACACACACACACACACACACACACACACACACACACAAGAGAGAGAGAGAGAGAGAGAGAGAGAGAGACAGACAGACAGACAGAGAGACAGAGAGAACAGGGATGGGGAGAACATAAATAAGGATAAATAAGAAAATGTTAGGTTTGCAACAGGCACTAGGGAAGGAGAGGGGCACTGACTGGATAGATGGAAAGGAGAGCTTTACTGGAGCAGTGTGTCTGTGGCTCAAAAAGCTAATTAATTAGAGACACTAAAGCCAATTGCCTTTACATATTTTCAGGATATAAAATGTACCCCTAATTCATGTCACAAATGTGTGCTGTGGAACAAAAGAGGGACGAAGAGGAGAACGCACGGAAGGGTCTAGGACATTTGTGACAGGGAAGAAGCTTGGGGCAGAGGATGGAAAACAAACAGACATTGTTTTCAGCACACATTTCTTCTGGCAAAGCACAAGTTTATCCTGAACTTCTAGCAGGGAATTGTCCCTATGGTGTGAGTTTCTGTCCAATTAATAATGGGTCCCATAATTAACCAAGGGAAATTGTCACATTATTGTGAATTTGCCACTATTTTGAGGGCTGTTTTCCATTTTCTCCTAATTTCATGGGTTTTTTTTGTTATTGTTGTTTTGCTATTGCTGTTGTTTTTAATCACAGCAATTTTTTTAAAAATTAATTTTTTAAAATAAGTTTTATTTTAGTAACAAAATGACCCTGGTGACTACAGTATTGAAAGAATTCCAAAGAATCTGAATTTGAATCTTTATTAGGATTATTGTGTGTTACTAGTGGTTAGATTTTATTTTTTAAATATGGAGTTGTGGTGGAGGAATTTCAAATTGTTTCATGGTGGGGGGAGCAAGTCCTGCTGAGAACTTCTCTTTCTTAGGCCTTTGTCACAAGCTAACACTATTTATGTATGCCTGCTGCATGCTCCCTTTGTCAAAGAGTCTTAAAAACAAAGGCAAGTGAAACTATTTCCCTCCTTTCTCTTCTTTTACCAGCTTTGTGCTAGAGACATATTCATAGCGATGCTGGATGGAGTTTTCTAACTGTTTGGGTTCTCATTCTCAAGACAAAGCAGGGAAAGTGGCATTGAACTAATCCATTCTTGAAAACATCTTAACATTATAAGCAGAACAAAGTGGTACAAAATGTATTCAGCCTCACGGATTTCTCTAGATTGTAGCCAGAATAGAAGATGGCAGAATGTATTAATTCCTAAGATAAAATTATAATGAGAACAGAGAATGGTGCGAGATGAATTAATGTGGTGGCAGGCTTCTGTCTGCAGAGCATAGTGCTCTCCAAATACCACGGCGCAGCACTTTCTAGTCAGGGCTCTCTTATAATCTATATTTTACAGATGCTCTAAGGATAAAGCTAGGCCATATTTTCATCTCTAGGAGCACTACCACGGTGCTCTGGACACGGAATAGCCCTGGGGAAGTGATGAACGGGCTACCTGGCAGGCACAGAGGAGATTCAAGTTAGATATCAGGAAGATTTTTATTACTGAGAACATATACTGAGGTGTCCCCTCCACTAGCAGATCCTTTTTAAGTCTGACACTTCAAGGGAAATTTAGGTAGAGCAGTTGCGTTTTGAAAAGAAGAATTTGCACTTTGGGGAAGAAAAAAATCGTCTCTGTAATGTGCAAAGTAGTATTCTCTGTTTTCTGCCATTGCTACTTAAGCACTTAGATTTTTTAAAAGCCCTGTTTTTCTCTGGGGTTGATGCTTAAAGGGGTAATGACCAAATTTTGTATCTGAAATGAGATTATCTTTTCATCCACATTATAAATATAGTTATTAACAGGCTTGGTTTGGGTTGGGGGAGAGTTATTCTGCACAGTTGTGTATCTGCTGTGTCATTCAGATGCCTAGTTTTAGAAGTTTTGTGCCATTCAATGAAGGCAGATATGCCTAATAATAATCAAGGAGACACACGGTGCAGACCCTTCAAAAGACTGCGACTCCAGAAGCCATGGTGGAAATTTGAAAGGTTCAGCAGTGCCTGTCCCTCATAGCTTTGCATTTGCTATTACCTGCTCTGATTGCACATTTTAATCAGGAAATCTGCTCTTTCCATCAGAACAGCTTTGCAGGTTTGATTGGCAGCAGAATTGCTCTCGTTTTGAATGTTTCTGATGCAGGAGATTTGGGCCCAAGTTTTTGTTTGTTTGTTTGTTTGTTTTCAGGGGCGGGGGCGGGGTGTTTCTCTCTGCATTAATACTACTGCTCAGGGCACCGCTAGGTTATCGTAAGTATGAATTAGAGTTTTTAATATTAACATCAGCATGTGACATTAGCAACGCTGTGTTACTGGTGCTGCCTGGGATTTCAGATTCAATCTGCAAACTCTATGATAATAAGCAAGAGTGAATTGTGAATGTGTTAATTCCAAATGAAACCGTAACCAAGGCTTAAGTACTTTGTATTCCCCTTCTGCTTAAGTGATTGACTATGATTGTTCTATGGTATAACCTCTATAAGTAACCCTGATGACTTGAGACTGGTTTTCATGGGTCAGATTCTCTCTCACCTTACTTGCCACAAGGTCAAGTGTTTTCATCTTACAAGTACCTCAGAAATGAAATTGTTTGTGCTTCCTCGTTCCACAGACTCAACGAATAGTAATGTAGCCTCCTTAAAATGTCATTAAAAGGATGGCACTCAGAGAATGAAAACTCACCATGCCCTGTGGGCTGTGATGAGAAGCCAGAACCTGTACATAAACAAGCTTGTTCCTAGGGAATCTAAGCAACCCAAAGGCCTTCCTTTCCAGAGAAATTTAACCTGAAATATCTCCTTCCTGCTGTTTGTAGGCCAGCCCATGCAACATTTGCATTTCTCCTTTAAAACATAATAAGGAGAATTAAAGGCCTATGATTAAGCACTTAACATAAAATGAAAGGGCCATGGTTATTCATTAGGAAAACACCATATAACTAGAATTCAATTGGATTTCAGACAGACTTCTTTCTTCCTATACACAATTGCACGTCATGGATTTGACATTTCTGTCTACCCCTCTTGTCTTTCAAGCATAGTTTATAATATTTTATTCATATCTGCAGCATTGTAGGAACAGGAGAACAAATTCTGGTGAATTTAGCATGGGCTGGCTTCCCATTCCCTAGTGAGCTGAATTCTCCTTTGCTTCTCTGTGTTTCCTTGGGTTGAAGAGAGACTAGCATGTGCTAGGCCCAACACAAAAGGGTGAATTTGCCTGGCTGACGAAACTAACAAAGTAGAAAGGAAGGTGCCCTCAGAAAACCATCTTTACATATGTGACAGTGCTCTGTGATACAAGGGCTATGATAACAGTCAAAGTTGAATAGTTGAAAAAAGTATTTGGTAAAAATTCTGACCTTCCTTATGTTCCACAGTCTATTCCAGATTCAAATAAAAATCATAAAGAGAAAATGAACTGAGTTTTAGCCTGGTCTCCATAGGGAAGAATGGCCTGAATTGGAAACAGAAAAAAAAAAAACAAAAAAACAAAAGCAAGAACAACAACAACAAAAATATAGACAGGAAAAAAAGCCTGAATAATATTAAATCAAATTTTAAAAACACATAAAATAGCAGATAAACATAAAACAAGAAAAAGACATAATAATGAAAAAACCAAGCTACTTATGATGTAAAGAACCCCCATAAAGGGACACTCCTCCATTGCTGGTAGGAATGCAAACTTGTGCAACCACTTTGGAAATCAGTGTGGCGGTTTCTCAGGAAACTGGGAATCAACCTACCTCAGGATCCAGCAATACCACT
>JAQHUG010000177.1:3630096-3656187 GCA_028555095.1 Dicrostonyx torquatus
CCATCTCAAGGAAGCAGAGGGAGGGCGGTGGGGTAGTGGGGGAGTGGGAGGGCCTGGGACAAGGGGAGTAAATGTAAATTTTTCTTTTAACAATAAAAAGAACCCCTATAAATCAATATACAAATAGGATGGCAGCAAGTAAAACAGGCAGGCTGCCAAGGAGAAACAGATGCATCACTGAACGTCACATGTGCAAACACGTATAAAGAAAAGTCACGCACATTTTCATTAAGTAGCTAAGACTGTAGTAAAGGCAGCATTTGGTGATGGCGATAGTGGCAGGAGGAGGTGGCACAGCCTGTTGACAAGGTTGGCCTTTCTGGGAATCAATTTGTCCTAACTACACCATGATCCTTGAAACCGTTCTATCTACCAAGTCCACAGTGCATCTCCAGATGGAAAAAGAAAATTGCAAACCATTATTTTTTGTGATGGGATTCCATTTTCTTTCTTGAAAGGAAGGAATGATGGAAGAAACCAGAAAAAAAAAGAGCTAATTATATGTGTATACCAAGACAAACTGGTGATTTTGTTTTCTTCTTTAAATGTCACAGTCGTTTGTTTACAGTGCTCCTATATTGCAATCAGGGAAGGTAATAATTTTATCTTTAAAAAGAGGAAGAAACTTGTAAAATTTACTCGTATCCTTTGACCTGCTGGTTCCCTGTTTAGAAAAATCACTCAGAGGGAAAAGAAAACACGTTGACATGTTGTGGTTAAAAATGAAGACAGCACCAGGGGATTGTTTAAATAAATTCTGGACCATCCAAAAGATAGAGTGTTATGCAGCTGCTATGAATTAGATGTCAGGAGGATTTTTGATGACATGCTAAAATGTATCTGACAAACTCTAAGCAAAGAGTAAAACAAAACAGGATGCAAAATTGTATAAGAGGAATGATTCCTGACCTCAAAAAAATCCACAACAGACGCTAGAAAAGCAAAACATACCAAAATATTGATGCTTGTTGTCCTGGGTAGATTAATTATGGCGGAATTTTTTCTTTGTCATGGGTTATTTTTACTATTGTTTTAAACAGCCCTATGCGCTGCTTTTGTAGGTGCGTTTGGGGACACTACAGGTCGTTCAGCCCTTAGACTGCACTCTTCCTGCCACACAGAAGTGCAACAGTCTTCCTCAGTAAAGAATTTCACACCTTAGCTTAATCTGGAAAGGATGAAGCATCAGAAAAGGGCTTTAAAATCTGCATGCCACTAGGAAAAAAAATAAAAGTCTGCCAATAAGTAACAGATATTGATGTCCTTCTCTTGCCTTGACTGGCATCACTCCCGCCAGCTATTGGGCATTAAGTACAATGACAAACTATACAGTGAAACAGAAGCCGCCAATGCTCCACCCTCAAGGGATGGCCTTTCTAGAACAGCCTCCAAACAGTCTGCCTTCCATCGGTGGCACGCTAACTCTTCACATTGCCGGAGAATCTGTGGTCATGCCACGTGTAGTCCCTTGGACGGCTGCGTTGCTGGGTGCCTTGGGTAATTGCTAGGTAAACATCCGAATGCAGATTGCAAAAAGATACTCCTGTGGGTAGTAAAAATGCTGTCTGTTTGCAGGTTGAGGCTTACCCCTGTGTTTCGGAGATACCTGAATTGGCTTGGCTCTTTTCCAATTACAATCTGTTCGTAATCACCCAGGGTCTGTAACATCAAGCGGCGTTATGAGGGAATTAATTCTTCCTATGTGACAGTTGTTAGTGTAATTCATGTCCTTGTTTTTAATTGCTGGATCAAATTACTTTGTAGATTATTTCATATTTCATCCCAAGAGAAAGGAATAGAAAAAAACGCGCAGTGCCTGTGGTGACTTATTTGTTTAGTCTACACCGGGGGGGAAAACAGAATTAAAAAGATTGACTTTCTAAGCAAAATGGCTCTTCTGTATCCTTGGAGTATTTTTGCATGATTTTAGATGGAAAGTTTAAACACTTTAGGAACGAAGTTTATTTTTATAATGGCTCTGCCAAAATAATGGCCATAAAGGTCACAGGCAGTGTCTACTAATAAATGCCTTGAAATGGATTTACCATTCAGTGCTCTTTCGTTAAAAGAAGCACCTTGAAGATAAGAAATTAATGAGATTTAGAATAATTTATTAAGGTGTACCTAATAGGTTCTCATGAGATTCAAATGTCAAGATGTCTAAAAACATACACATACACACACACAGACGTAAAAAATGCAAATTATATTTTGGGAAAAAGATAGTATTTGAAAAACCTTATAAATGTTTATTTTTGCTACACTGAAATTTACTCTTTGTATTTGAATATGCGCTTAGTGGACATTTCATCTGAGTTAGGAGTAGAGTCGCCAAACACTTTTCATTCTGTTGTTTGGACTCTTAGGAAGAATTAGCGATTGTTGCTGAGGTGAGCTAGGAGGTGAGGGTTTACTGCAGTCTGATGGGTAGGTGAAAGCCCATCCAAAATAAACTCCCAGAACTGAAAAGCCACAGATCAAAAATTCATTGTTCTATTTCTTTTCACTTTCTGATGACTTGTGTTGAAAGGAATGGTAACATACGAGACTTGAAATAAGCTGTCATTATAATGGTCCGAAGCCAGCCAATGTGTGTATTGTCTCATAAATAATCATCTTCTAAAGCAGTGATAAACAGGAGGACTTAGAGCTTATGGATCGCTCAAAAGCAAGTGACAAAGAAGCTGAGAAATACTGCTTGGCAAATAGAAAACACAGTGAGCGTTAGAACAGGGGCTGGAACCCGCTGATGGCTGGGAGATTACTGTAAGAGTCAAATGGACAGATCTACTCACTTAGGGCAAAGGTAGCAAGCAGTTCAGGTAACAAAGTGTTGTCAACATAGGAAGGTCCTGGAAATAGGAGCCAAACACGCTGGAAACAGAAGATGCAGACACAGACCCAACTCACAAGCTGGCAGCACCGGGTCCGTTTTCTCTGCCACAGCGCTGAATATATTGCTATCATCGCTGTCTTTAGGGAGAGAAAAGAGAAATCTCTAAAAATAGATGTCTTGCCCATCAAATGATGATGTAGAATTTCTGAGGCCATATATTTCCTTATAAACCCATTTCTACTGGCTCTAGTGCATTCTCTTTCCAATGTGTTGTTCCCTTGCCCATGTGTTGATCTGATAAGTCGATTTGTGGTTGTGGGCTGCTTGCAGAGCAAGTCTCTACGGTGAACTGGTGTAACTGTGTAAGTAAGCTTCTTTAGGAAGAGACGGGGAAGAACTGCAAGCACTGTGGGTATGGATGGGGAGGATGCCATGTCATCATTGTGCTCAGTAACTTCATTCTGACTGGGACAAAAAGCATTCAAGAGTTGCTCCTTTGTAGTAGCAATGTCTCGGTATCAGATACACACAAACAAGGTCAACCGATACCCCCGGAACAGCTCTGAAATGAAATGTAAAAGGTCTCAGTTGTATCAGTTAGCAACACAGTGATCTGAGCTAAAACGTTAACTCACTCCAGGTATCACACTCAAATATAGACTATATACAAGAGTCAAGGGCAGGCATGTTATTCTCTCTCTGGGCATGGGTATCTTCATCGCAGACATCTGTGGTTCAAATAAACAAGAGGGTTCATTAAGAATGATCTGATACTCCCTAGAAACCAGCCCCTAATAAAGCACATCATAATTAATAAAATAATAATGTTGAAGGTGGTCCCCATATATAGATGTCAGTTTCTTTTTGTATACTTGCTTCAAATTAAGGTATATATGTGTGTGTGTTTATTTCAGTTGCGATTATTAGGTTTTTTTTTAAAAAAAGAATCTTCATAATTGTTATTATAAGGATTTTTCTCTAGGATTTAACACAAAACAAGTTGCTATCTATTGATTATTATTTTGTAATGTAAACAATACTTCAAAACGTAGTCTCTTATCACACCTCCATTTTACTCCACTTCTCTCTGGGTTGAGTAAGATAACTAGGTTGTCTGATGTGGCTCTGTTGCTGAAGATCAATGGGCCTGGTGATGGTCTGAGATGTTCAGTCAGGTTGATCTGTGTGCATCTCAGTGAGATGGCTACTCTTGACTCCAACTCTCTCCAGTCTTTTAGTAAGGCAGAATCAGCTTCTTCTCCTGTTAGTGATAGAGTTCCAAATCACAAGGAAGAGAAAAGGCAGACTCTGGTATGGAGGTGCTTTCCCAGCCTTTGCTAGTGTCATTTCAAGCTAGGACAGATGAGTAGGGATGAGAATGAGAGGAATAACAGTGTGGAAGAAAGTGGTTGTTGGATGTGGAGTTCTAAGAAGCTCAAAGGCAGGGGTTGGTTCAGTTGCTGAGCTGAGAAACTCTTCCTATGGCTTAAGCATAAGGAGGGTGTGTGAAGGAGCCGAAAGGAGGGAAGTGGAGAAAAAAAACAGACAAATTAAGCCAGGCAAGGACTGAAGCAAGTGGGCAAGGGTAGAGGAAAACTACTGGAGAGATTCATAACACACACATTCTAGGTAGAAAGCATAGTATATATAATTTTGATTGGGTGTCATGCAGTCCAGGCTTTCAACTCACTGTGTAAGCAATGATAACCTTGAACATCTAATCCTTCTGTCTCCACCCAAATGCTAAGCACATAGATATATGTTACTGTTTATGTGTTACTCAAGATTGAAGCCAAAGCTTCCTGCATGCTATGTAAGGCTTCTACCAGCTGAGCTACATCTTCAGTCCCTACTGTTGGTGAGTTTAGGCTGGCTCATTTTGCTTAATGTGATGATCGTCCTTTTCATCCATCTTCTTGCAAAACATATAATTAAATCTTCATTGTAGCTGAGCAAAACTTCCATTGTTCATACACTGTATTTTATTTATCCATTCATGGGCATCTAGACTTGTTCCATAATATAATACTTATTTTATTAGATCGCTTAATCTATTCACATATAACTCATCTTAATAATATATTTGGCTTAAATTTACCATCTTACTATTCAGTTTTATCTGTTTCCAGCTCCTTTGTTGGCATGGTCTAGACTACTCAGGTTCTACTCGATCTTCCTTCTTCAATTGTATATGTTTTATTATTCTTTTAACAGTTACCTGAAAACTATGAGGGCTTATCCTTGACTTTTTTAAATCTCTCAAAATTAGTGCTTCCCAAGAAATGACATTTTTAAGACTTTATAAAACCTTTTTTAAAAAAATTACTTACTTGTTTCATTAATTTATTTATTTTACATCCCGACCACAGTTTTCCCTCCTCTTCTCCCATTTCCTTCCTTCACCTCTCCTCTACCCCTCTACCCCCCCAACTCCATTTTCCCTCCTCCATCTCCCAATCCATTCCCCCTCTGTTTTTGTTCAGAAAAGGGCAGGCATTCCATGGGTATCAGCAAAGCATGGCATATCAAGTTACAGTAAGACTAAGCACCTTCCCTTGTATTAAGGGTGGGCAAGGCAATCCAGTATGAGGAATAGGTCCCCAAGATGTGTTAAAGACAGTCTCTGCTCCATTGTTAGGAATTCCACAAGTAGACCAAGCTACACAACTGTCACATATATGTGGACCTAGGTCAGTCCCCATGCAGGCTCCCTGATTGCTGGTTCAGACTCTGTGAGTTCCTATGAGCCCAGGTTAGTTGATTCTGTGAGTTTTCTTATGATGTTCTTGGTCCCTCTGTCTCCCACAATCCTTCCTTCTTCTCTTCAGCAGGAAGAGAAGGAAGAATTCCACCTAATGTTTGACTGTCTCTACGTCTGTTTCCATCAGTTACTGGATGAAGGCTCTCTGATAACAATTGGGATAGTCACCAATCTGATCACAGGAGTGGCCAGTTCAGGCTACATATCCACTATTGCTAGGAAGACTATGGAACTTTTACTCCTGTGTACTTTTATCACACAAGACAGCTTTGTTCTTTCTCAGTCAGTGTTCAGCTGACTCAGTCTTGTCATTATAGTTTCTGGTCCTTAGTCCGCCCTTTATCTCAATGCCTCTGTTTGGATCATGAAGAAATCTCTTCAGCATTTCTTTTAGCAGAGGTCTGATGAATAAATTTGCAAGAGTTTTTTGTTTGGTTGGTTTTGGTTTGAACATATATTTATTGGCCTTCATTTCAAAGGATATTTATGTTGAATATTTCATTCTAGCTCATTCATTGTTTTAATATTTTCAGGGTCCAATTTTTATTTACTTATTTTTAAAAGATTTATTTTTATTTATGTCTGTGTTTGTGTCTGCGTGTCTGGCATATGTGTGCAGGTACCCTTGGAGGAGATCCTCTGGGGCTGAAGTTATAGGACAGTGATGAACTTCCTTACATAGGTGCCGAGAGCTAAACTCAGATGCTCTTGAAGAGCAGCAAGCACTCTTGACCTTGGACCATCTCTCCAGCCCCTTAATTGCTTTCTGAGACAGGGTACTGCTGTGTAGCCCAGGCTGGCCTCATACTCAACCTCCTGAGTGCTAGGATTACAAGCCTGCTTTCTGCTAGAGATTTCCTTCAAGGTATGAAGATGGTAGGGAGGGGGGAGCACCCTGGCTTCCCCATTCCTCCCTGCCTCCCATAGTTCTTCTTGCTAGCTGACTAGATTGTAAGCCAGGAGTCCTAGAGGCAGCCAGTCCTTTGTGACAGAACACAGAGAAGACTAGAAAGGGTCTGGGGACAAGCAGTAACAGGGCCTGCATCACAACTGATGTCCCTAAGCGTTTATTTCTGTTTCTGGGCTGATTGTATTACATGACATTGTTATGAAAGGAAAAAGAAAATACTAGGTTATATTGTGATTTTTAAAGTTCCCTGTGGCTTAATGAACACTAATGTTTATTTTTATTTTATATTGTATACCCCAAACAGGCAGGTGCTGGCCTCTGATCTACACACAGGACTCAGGCAGATGGCAATTCTTTAATGGTTTACCTGGAGCCTCTGGAATATGTCACTTTTTAGATTGTGACAGCAGGGAAGGGGTGGCGCAGAAGGGCATGAGGGTTCTTTGTTTTCTCCCATGGCCTCCTCCACAGCAGTAGGTACAAGACGCTAGGGCATGTGGGGGAATATGCAGCATAGATGATACAGATGACTGTTTCTAATACCTATAGATTAGCTAGTTTAACATGTAATTAACAGAACTGAGGGTATAACACAGTGCTAGATCATTTTGCTAGCATGCATCAGGTCCCAGGTTCTTGAGCAAATATACTCGACACCTTGACTCAAAAAAGCCACCGGAATTTCATTTTTCTACTGTGGTCTCCCTGCCGAGTAATTTCCGAGAATTAATTCTTCAGCTACTCAGTCATGATCACAAGCTGCACCTATCTTTCTTGAAGATCACTGGCCACCTTTACCAGTCATCCTTTCTTTAAATGATTTCTGGAGTCCTGGGAGGTGCACACCTCCTGTCTGCTCATATCTCACTTCCCGGAACTGTTCTTTCTGCTTTATTCCAGTATAGACACTTCTATCGCCCTTAACCTCACACCGAAGGCTTGAGAGTAGCATCTAACACAGTTTATCAGGTAGCTTAGCAATGCTAAAAGAGGGCCGGGCGGTGGTGGCACACACCTTTAATCCCAGCACTCGGGAGGCAGAGGCAGGCGGATCTTTTTAAGTTCGAGACCAGCCTGATCTACAAGAGCTAGTTCCAGGACAGGCTCCAAAGCTACAGAGAAACCCTGTCTCGAAAAAAAAAAAAAAAAAAGAGAGAGAGAGAGAGAATCATGAGGCAGGAGAGAGAGACACTTAGATGTTAGCTGCATTTCTGCTTCTGGATTGTACCATGGCTGTCACCCTGTTCTTTGTCTCTTCAGCCTGCTGTTCCATCTGTAGTGACCAACTCTCACCACAGTGTCTTTCCAGACCTTCTTCTCCAGAGGTTATATTTGTTACTGCCATTCAAAGATGAGAATGACTTCTCTCTCTTAGCTCCAGCGACAGTCTCTTCAAGGTTTGTCAAACTCACCGCACTGTGTGGTCTGCCACTAAGTGCCCAGACAAGGCAGTCACACAGTTTCACAGTGGATTTCCCAAAGTCTGGATCACACCACCTGAAATAACATCACATATGAGTTTTCAGACCAGGCTAGACTTTAGAGTTTGCCATCTGGTTCCTTTTAGATCCATACATCCCCCTCCCCAGTATAAGGTTAAGTCATGCCTCCCTGTCTATCCTTTCTTCATTTGGTTTTGACTGCAGATATTTGATTTTAAAATGGAACCCATGTGTGTGTACTTGTGGATGTGCTCAGGCATACACACACATACACACACTCACACACACACACACACACACACCAGAAATAAAGAATAATACACAGTCAGTTGGGTTTGTAAAAATAAAATTTGGCTTCAAAATCTTTTCAAGGACACACTCTTGCTAAAAAACTACACACATTTGCAATGATAAACAAAATCTATAACATGTCAGTTTGAAATATTTGCATCTAGGTTACTGGGTGACAATCTACTTCAAAACTGCATTTGCTTTACTTTTGGGTCAAAGAAAGGATCTTCTTCCAATTATTTTCCTGAAGCAAAGGAAGTTTTTCTCGAAGGTGAACTGATGTCTACACCTGTAAAGATAGAATATTGCCTACAACTTTTAAAGGATACCTTGCCAGTTTTGAAATAGATGTCGTTTTCTACCATGTCATCTGGTTCCATTGGGGCTTGGACCTAAGCTATAGAACTGGAAGGATGTGTATTTGCTTACCATATTATAAGAAAATTATGGCTGCAGGCAATTGTTCACAGTTGTTACATGCAGGTGTAAAGTACACCCCCCCCCGACTCCTACCCTGTTAAGTTCTGTAATAGAGAAGTTCAGAGTAGTAGAGTCCGACAAAAAATACAACGTGAACCACAGATACGACTTTAAGATTTTTGGTGGGCACATTAAACAAGCTTAAAAAGATGGAACTACTTTAGCAACAACATCATTGATCCTGAGGTGTGTAAATTATGTTATATGTTGTGTATGCTTATACTCTCCTCTAAGTTCTTTATTAGATTGTGTGTGCATGATATGAAGAGGGAACGGAGGGCTTGTGCAGGCCAGAGCACTCGTGTGGGGATCAGGGCACAGTTATATGAAGATGGAGAGCTGGTTTGCTCTGTGGGTTCCAGGGGTTGAACTCCGGGCAGACTTTTGAAAGTGCCTTTACTCCCTGAACCATCTCACTGACGTATTTGAATTCTATATAAGTATAAACTATATTGAAGCATATAAAATATTCACCAGTAACTTACCAGTTACTGCCAGATTAGAGTGTTGAGGAAGAAGGCATGAATAAGTAGAGAGTCTAATGAGGAAGAAGGAGTGTTGAATAAGTAGAGTCTAATGAGGCATAGAGGTTTCTTTTTCGTCTGGTTCCTCTATTCTTTGTTGGCTCCGCTTGCTCCTTGTGGTGGTAGAATGGCTGTGGTAAACTCAAGCTATCTTCTGGTCTAGGTCATGCAACAAAGGGTGTCCCTGTCTATTCAATAGTGGAACAAAAGACCTGAGGCAGCTAGTTCATTTCTGAATCATTTCTGGAGCAAGGGGAGTAGAGTGAAGGCCACAGTCCCATGACACCCACTCATCTAAGTTAGTCTCAACATTTCTGCTGAATATAAGGACTGAGGATGTGTCTTACAAGAGAAGCGTGTGTTATTAACAGTGTCTGGTGGCAAACAGAGAAGGCTGGAATAAGAATGAATCCCAAAGTCGGATCATTTCTCTAGGAACCAGCCAATGGTCCCTGAGGCCCAGGTGTGGGCAGACTCTCTCATGTGAGGAGAGGCTAGGGAACGCAGGCCAAGCAGCCAGCAGAGGAAGAGAAGAAAGAGAGGAGCCATGGAACCAAGGACGGTGAGGTGGAGAAATCAATGGCTGGCATGGAACCATATAAGAACCAGAAAGTGTTCAGTATGCCACATGAAACACAGGCTGTTCCTGACGAGGCCAGATTAGCTCTGAGGATGTGATAGGCACTAAAGACCGAGGGGAAACAGAAGCAGAAAATGTGGGAATCACCGTGTCAGAATTCTCCTGAGAAGTTTGGGTGTCAAAAGGAAAGTCTAAGATGGCAGCTAGGGCGTATTGCTACGCTGAGGATGGGTTTATTAAATATACACAGTGAATTGAAGCATAAACATTTTTATTACAAACTCAGCAAGTATGTTGTATTGTGTGAAACTGGGTTTGATTCTAGTCCAATGGCAACGCTACTAGGAAGTTACTGGCTCCCCTGCCTTTGTTTTCTCTTTTGTGAATGGGGGTAATGATGCTGCTTCCACAGGTATACTCAAAACAAAGAATTGAGTAAATGGAGTTACTGTCTCTGTCTGTAGTCACTGATGAATGAATCAGACTGTTTTCTTTTTTCTGTCTTTCCCCATTCTCCTGGGGATGTCTCCTCCCCTTTCCCAGCAGCCTGGTGAATTCCTTCCTGCTCATGCTCCAGGACCTAGGCAAGAGTGACTTTCTACTCTGATGTTGTCTGTCCTCAAGCCTTCAGATTCCTTTGGCTGCTTTCGTCTCTACTGCCCTGGAATTTACTGCTGACCCACACTGTAGATCTCTGGTGCCCCCATGCTAGACCCCTCCAGAAAGGCCACTTCCTCTACTAAGGAAGATGCCACAGTCCTGGGCAATTTGAGGCTCTCCATGGATAAGTCTAGAAATTTAGTCTTGGAATAAATAGTTCCCTTCGACAGTGTGCCTGCAGCCTCACCCTCCTCTGCGATTCCCTTCTGGCTTCTTCTGTTTTTTGGTGACTGCACAATGCTTCCCGACTGCGAAGTTGCGAGTGCAGCTCTCCACCTGCTGCTTTCAGATGACAAATGGATTCTGCTGATTCCTGGGGCAAAACGCTTTCTCCAAAATGTCACTGTCTGTGAACACTTTCTCCTTCAGTGCCCTGGCCGTGGAGCAGAGGGAGGAATTTTACGGAGAAGCAAAGCTGCTTTTCTCCCTTCTGTATTGTACAAAGCAAGCTTGTCTGTAGTTGATTCCTGTAACCTAGTCTGACTCCTTTTGCTTGTTCCGCCCTCACTTGGCTTCTGAAGCTGCATTTGAGCCCGAGCCACTTTCTGCCTTTCCAGGCTTTTATTATTTAAGCTTTCATTTAGTCATGTGTGTGATGGCAGTGACTTGTCTGTGTCATAGAGGGTTGGGCTGAGGCTGAGTGCTGTCTTTGGGTCTCCCTTCCTTTAGTATACTCTATCAGCATCACCACAGGGTCAGGAGCAGAAAACCTGTGAGAGTCAGAGGTCAGGGAAAGCTGGTCAGTGAAATAATGTCTTCTGGACAAGACAGGAACGATGTACTTCTGAACTCACAGCAGCTATGGCTGCCATCACAAGACCTGCACGAGATCAGGCCAGCCAGCACACCAGTATGAGTAAGGATAGGTCACACAAGTTCTTACTCCTATCTGACGAACAACTGATGAAGGTCATTGTTGGATGCTATGGAGAGAGTCGATTTTCTTTATGGGTGTTGTTAGTTTTACGAGGTAGTTTAAAAGGTACAAGAGGCAGAACAAGAGCCAGAAGCTTGACCTTCGACAGACAGGACCATACTTATTGGTAGACACATCAAGGTGGCAGATTCTTACCCAGGTAAGTTGAACTGTCTGCCTGAGAAAAAATATGGCTGCAATCCTTTATGGGGGAGTGGGGTGAGAAGTGGAAATGGTTGCTGCACATAACCCATGGAGCCCTATGTAGCACATAGCACAAGTTTCCTTCAGCTCCTCCCCATCAGTATCTCATTGACCACCTAGCTGCAAGAGAAGCTGAGAAGTGCAGTCTTTTTCAGGTGTCATCCCTGATAAGTTGATCATGCTCCAGTGGATGACTTTTCACCAATGTTTTTCTATGATTATATGGACAGTGCTAACTGGACTCTCTCTCTCTCTCTCTCTCTCTCTCTCTCTCTCTCTCTCTCTCTCTCTCTCTCTCTCTCTCTCTCTCTCTCTCTCTTTCTCTCTCTCTCTCTGTGTGTGTGTGTGTGTGTGTGTGAGAGAGAGAGAGAGAGAGAGAGAGAGAGAGAAGCTGAAGTTGGAAGAACTTGGAGGGATATGAGAGGAGATGGGGAGAAAGTAGAGGCAACTATGATCAAAATACATAGTATACTTGTCTGAAATTCTCAAAAAATAAATAAAATATTTTATTATCCATTTAAATATAAGAATAAAAATCTGACATGTTCAAATACTTGGACTTTCTCCATGTGTGCTTCCCACTTGGGACACACAGATGCTTTTCTGAGCTCCTGTTCCTTAAAAGCTGGAGTGTGGGGACAAAAGTGAGAAACCGGCAATGACTGACTCACTTGTCAATGACTTCTGCTCTTGATTAACTTGATCCACAGCTGTAGATTCCAGAAAAGAAGCTCAAAGGAGATTGGAATTTAGATGTTAACATCCTACCGATTATCTTAAAATACTGACATCAAGAAATCAGTAATTAGAAACAGTTGTAAGAAATGTATGTGAGTGTGTATGTGTGTGTGTGTGTGTGTGTGTGTGTGTGTGTGTATCAATGGAACATGTTTTGGATACAAATAGAATGAATTTTGATACTTTTTTGTTGTGTAGAAATGTTCACTTCCTGATAAAATCTTCTTTGAATCCCGGAATTCCAGGGGACCAGAATGGTTCGTTTTGGCTGCTGGAACAGTGTTCTGCAGGCACAGAACAGTGAGGGGAACTGAACAGAGGTCAGAATAAATGCTCATCAAGAAACCAAGGTTGCATTTGTCCTGCTCAACTCAAAGCCAGCTCCTGTGTTCTGTTCTGTCGACAGACCCTCCCAGCCACTGCCATGAGGCAAAGCAAAGCAGGCTGATGGATTTTGCCCAAAGTTGTTAATCTGTTAACAATTGGCTGTAAAAGTATGCATATGGAGACAAACAGGGAGCCTGAAAACCAGCTTCTGCAGTATAAAGCTATAATTGCCACGCATAAGCAAAAGGGAAGCCCCCTCGCAGATTGCAAATGTTATTTTAACACACCGGGGATACTGAATTTCCTTTGACCATCAGCAAAATGGAGTTTCAGCTTTGAGGCTCTGATCTGGTTATTCATTGTTGTTGTCCCTGTTGCTACTCTTTCCTTCCCTCATTCACTCTTTTGACTAAAATGAGTTCCTGACAAATTCATCAGGCAATTGTGCCATTTATTCAGCATGATGACCTTGGGTAATGCACTTAGCTCTCTCAATTTTGAGCTCTTCATTTTAAAAATCATCTAACTGTCTCTCAGTCAGATGATTGGAGGAGATGGTGTGTGTGGGGAACATCCTGCAGAGTGCCTGGGACAGAGAGTGGAGCTCGGTGGCCTATTTACAAAAGAGTTCACGGTTATAGAGGGGAAGGTCCCACATCCATAGGGCAAGTCAGCGGACTGGAAACTGGGGGCCGAGCCTTTGTTGTAATTTAAGTATAGCGACATCTGCTGCATAATTCACTCTTATTTCTGGTCTTTTGTGACATTCGGGCTTTCAGCTGATTGGATAGGGCTCACCCACACTGTGGAAGACAGTCTGCAGGGCCCATTGAGTTAAATGTTGAGTTCATCTTTGAACACCCTCACAGAAACATCCATAGCAATGCTGGTCTCATAAGTAGGCACCGAGGCTCAGCAGAGCTGGTATCTAAGACCATGAATGAGAAAATTCCCGAAAATAAGCTGTGGCCACAAAAGCCAATTAAAGTTTAAATGACTGTAGAATTTGGGTTGTTACCTTTATAGAGACTAATTACAATTTTCATGGATGATCTTTGGCCTCCTAAATACCTATTCCTTGCCCACCTCTGTGGGTTCTAACATCCTGACTACAGATGAAAACCTTTTGGAATGTATTAACAAACGCCATTCTCCACCAATTAAAGGACTGAAAAATGCTGTCAGGTAACATGGGAGGCCTATACTTGAGATTCTTCAGTCTAGTGAACCTGCCACTCTGGTGTTTCTACTGACATAATTTTAAAATGCCTTGATTTATAGCTTTCTTTGTTATTACTAAAAAAAAAAATCCATGAAAACTGCTTCCACCTTGTAATGTGGATTTGGGGTAACATAAATCTATGTTGCTGGGCCACAGAAATTTGGCTCTGGAATAAACTCTCATTCCCTTTCAGGTGAGAATTGTGTTTTTGTGTTCACAATATCAACTCCCTCACTCTGTCTTCTTTAACGTGCAGGATCATGCTGGGAGACAGTTGCCTCTCAGCCTCCATGTGTGTTTCTTTACGATGCATCATGAGCAGTGGCAAGGATGACTGTAAGATGGGACACTGTCCCTCTGGTGCTTAGCCCTAGGCGAGTTCTGGGGATGGGGGCTCCGGTGGAGGAAGACTCACATCTCTGAACTTCTTTTTCTTTGACTTTGTGGATGTGGCCCAGAGCTTCCTTCTTGGGGGGGGGTCCCTGCTCTTTCTTTTGCAGGAGGTGGTTGCTCTGCACTGTAAGTTCCTTGCCATCTTACCCATCTCAGTTGAAATGTCACCCCTTTCTTTTGAGCAGAACGTCATAAGTACTCAAGACAGAACAGACTCTACTTTCCATTATCTTTTTAACCAGCCCTTTGCTGATAGCACATATTGTTTTTAGCTATCTCCGTGGAGGTAGACATTCCAGGAAGGCAGAGGATTCGTGTATTCTTCTGTGCCATTTTCTGGCACCAAGCATGTCCTGATGCTGCTGTTGAGTGACTGGATGGAACAGCTGGGACAGTGCTTTAGAAAGGGTGACACACTTTGTGACAATCATCTTATGCAACATAGTTAACACATTCTTAATACCGCTCAGAAAAATACCTTGGTAACCTGCTGTGGGTTTGGTATTGTGCATGTACACACTGAAAAAGACCGTGTGCTCTGTTCCAGAATGGAGAGAGAAGGAAAACTAAAGACAGGAAAAGAGAGACGAGCCCAGCAGGCCAGTGAGGACTCTACAACTTGGATGCCTCTCAGAAGTGTCACAAACTGAGAAATTTTGTGACAGGACTAGTATGGGTGGGGGTTATTTGCTTTGTGCATTGCAAGTAAAACGTTAAGTTCCCAGACCGATAAGCTTAACTATGGTCTGCTTTATTTGCATGGGCGAAGTGTGTGCGGGTGTGTGCCTAGAGTCGTTTGAAACTGATCACAGGCTGCCTTATGCCCTGACTCACTGCAGAGTGCAGAGGGCAGGCAGACATTGGGACTCCAAAAGCTAGGCCATCTCCTGAGTTTAAATCTTCAGGTTAGAATTTTGTATTTGCCATAGGTTAGGGAAAAATTTACATGTACCCACACGGGGTTTTAAACGTCTCAGGGATGTCACCAATCACCAGATGTTCTCTCTAATCATTTAACTTTCTATTGTTGCATTCTTCAAAATTCTCTAGGGTAGACAATCCCAAGTCCAGCTGGAACAGGTAAGAGCAGGCAATGGGTTCTGGTCAATGGAACATGAATGGAAGTAACACTTTACACTGGCTATGGCACAGCAAAAGTCTCCCCTAAATTATCCAACCACCTCTCACTCACTTACCAACTGCTACCAAGCACAAGGGGCCATCAGACAGCCTGACACGAAGATGGCTGCATCTATGGAGACCAGACCTTCTAGATGCCTCCAAGCTTCAAGGAATTTTGGATATAGATCAGAAAATCTGTATTAGATGTTTTCCCATTGCTGTGCTAAGATGCCATGATCAAAGAAGAGTTTGTTTTGGCTTATGACTCCAGAGGACTGCATGTCCTTAACAGCAGGGAACGTGTGACAGCAGCAGAATGACAAAAGATCACTGAATCTTTATCTGCACGTAGGAAACAGAGAGAGCAAGGACTGGAAGTGGGGTGAGGCTATAAACAGAGTCACACACTAGGTTTATATCTCTTACATGTGGAAAGAAGCACTTTATCTCCTGACCTCACTGCTCTCTGTAAAGGACAACAGGATCCTTTATAGGCTCTGGGCCCACCCCCAGGGATGACTTTCTCCAGGAAGGCTTCACCTCCTAAAAGTTCCCATATCCTTCCAGCTGACAACACCAGCTGAGAAATGAATGTTCAAATACATGAGCCTGTGGGGGATATTTTTCTATCAAATCATAACAATCTCTGTCAAAAATAGAAAAATCAAATGCTTAATCGTAGCCATGATTTTCCCCTGTATTTCCTTATGTGTTTTAAGAAAGATAGACAAAGTACCTGATCACATAAAATACATACAGATAAATCATGTGTCTGACAAATGGTGTGTTCAAGAACCTTGGAGTTAGAGAGTTTATTTACTCCTTGTTGCCAATGGACCTACTTATTGTAAGTAAACTATTTCTGGTGGCCTTTTATAAACCATTCCATAGGTAAGAAGTCTCTCATACTTGGGAGGAAGTTTGGAACCAAAAAGGATGCTGTTGTCCTTTACAGAGAACAGTGAGATCAGGAGATGAAGGGGTTCTTTCTATCTGTAACAAGGATAAACTTTCTGTGTAACTCTGGAATGGAGAAAAGTCAGGATCATTTGTTCGTCTTTTTTCCCCTTATGTTGAGGTCTCCTGTATCTCATATTCTTAGAATGCATGGAAGTCAGCAAGATTGACTAAGACACAGAACATACAAGGTTAGGACAGAGAAATGCTAAACTCTTCCAGGGTGAAGTAGGAATGAAGACGGTGGTAGCATCTTCATGACTGGTGATGGAACTGGGGAGTCACAGGATCCCACACAAATCTGAAGGACAACTTCCTGTGAGCCTAGAGACTACACATGCTACTTCTTTTCTACAGATAATTTGCAAGTCTTTGTAGAACAGATCCTGCTTAATTTTCCCTCTTGAAATGCCCACCTTGTAGACCGATCATGCAGTATCTTCTCCCCGTTGAGTAAAACATTTTGGAGGATGCTTGGCAGAATCCTGGGTTGAGAACATCTTTTTGGAAGCCAGCATCAAGATTTAAAGTTAAAGCAGAGAGACGGTATCTCTCCAACTCCAGTTTCTGAAAAGCATTTGTCTTCATCACTGTAGCCCAGACGAACGGTTTGTGCTTAGGAAAGACAGATGTGTCCTGGAGGTCCTCTACTGCCCGCACACCAAGAAGCCAGCAGTGCATCATACCTGGCTTGTGGACAAACGGAGAACAGCAGCTTCCATTTCACAAACACATCCATTCAGTGGAAGGGCTTCCCCCCTCCGCTGAGGGAGCAAAATGCCCATTCCAGAGCGTTGTGTGTGTCCCCAGGCTTCACTATATCTCCCAGCAGCTCTCCTCAGCATTCCACATGATAAAATCAATCTCTATTTAAGTAAGAGGGGGTTATTTATTTCTTAATTTTTTAATAATGTATTTGGTGATTTGTTAGAGCTTTGGTGTTGTATTATTTATTTATTGTGCCTATGGGGTGCACTGCCACTTGGTAATAGAGCAGCTATGGAAACTTGAGACCTAAGCAGAAATGAGTTCAATAATATTGCTACACTCAAAGACTTTATCCCAAATGAACAAAAGAACAAAAGTGCAAGGCCATGATAACCCAACTCCCTTAGGAGTATTTAGAAAGAAAAAGTGATGGGAGTTTTTTTTTATGTCAAGCAGGAACAACTGACAAATGGGTGGGCTGTTTTAAAACTCAAAACCATTTCATAATTTCATAAGCTTCATAAAACTAGATTTACTATATTCTTGATATATGTGTTTGCGTGTGAGTGTTCATCTGATATTTTGCTAAGGTAAAAGCTGCCCAAAGGCACGATAGAACTTAAATATACTTCTCCCCCATCGTCTTGCAAGTCATACAGGCGAAAATAGTGATGTAAGCAGATTGGAATAGAGAGGCCTTCCTTTTGGTTCCAAGGCATATTAACAATTTGCCAAAAAGAAAGCACATATTCGTATGGGGAGTATGCTTCGGATGGTTTATTCTCATCACTAATTAAAAAGCAGGATATTGGTTTGTACACCTACTTTTTGACTTCCCCCATTAAAGATACACCACTGTTGAAAATTTCTTCATATGCATATAAATGTCATTATAATGTCTGAGGGCAGTTAGATAAAGCCAGGGTTAGATGGGCATGTTTAAACGCAAAGGCTTCTGCACTCATCAGACATTACAGCCCTGGTGCTGCTGAGAAGCTAGTGACAATCGTCGATACTCTCCAATAATTTTGATTTCTTTAACTCACTCTTCCTGGGACGTATTTCAGGAAAAATTATATCATGCTGATGGCACCGTTTGACATAAGCCATAAATAAAGGTACTGAAGGACACTTGTCCTTGGTCAAAGATGCCATCTCAGACGGTTGGGCAGCCGGCCAGTCAGTCAACAACAGTTCCTGATTGTCTAATGAGAGAGGGTGCTGTGAGACAGAGACATGGCTTGGAACTTGAGGGCAGTCAGGACAGTGACAAAGGCAGGGGAAAGGCGGGAGGAATGGCTACGGAGTTCCAGAAAGGCAGTGTGCCAGCCTGGGGAAGCCTGAAGGATGGGCTGCCTTCGATTCACGGAACATCTGGGAATTGGCCCAGGTAAACCTCTTTGGAGACTACAGTAGCACCATGAGGGATGGAGCCTCAGTTTCCTTGTCTGTGAAATGAACTACAGTGAATAGTCAGGAGGCGGGAAAGTCAGTGTCTGAGTGGTGCCTAGTACTTGTTTACCTGGAGGCCTGTGGGCTTGCGAAACTGTCAGGGAGGGCGATGGGAAGAGGCGAGTCGTTCTTTAGATGTTAGAGACTTCTCTTTCTTTTGAGCTTGTGGGGGGCATATAAGGTTCAAGCTCAAAGCTGTGTAGTACTTGTTTTAAGATCTGGCTTCAGAAGGTTACAAAAGAATCACAAACGCAGATTTGGCACCCATGCATGCTCAGTTCTGTCATATCTGTGGGATTTATGCCAGAGAAAGCAAATTAATAAGGGAATGTTTGTGTAATCCAGGAATGCTTCAAGAGTGTATAGTTCGGTCTGTTGGCTCCGGACTCTTCTCTAAGGCATTTCTCTTTATGGATGGTGATTCTCATCCTTTTCCTGAATGTCCTGGAGAAAATCCTGCACAGAGTGGAAAACTGTCCTCCTTGCTGTCGAGCTGTTGAGAAGGCTCTTTCCTCCCTGGTGCCCTTTTAAGTCAACGTCACAGAGCTGAAATGAATCAGCATTGGTGACGACTGAACAAGGGCCAGAGCAACTTTAGCTAGATCGGCCTAAAGCTATTGAAATGGTGGAGAAGAGACACCCTTCATTAGGACGCTAGGTGTTCTGTCTTGTCAAGTACTAGCAAAGAGTTTGACTTCTCTCTTTGTCTCTTTTTCATTGACGTGACTGATATTGAGGAAGCGGGAGTCAGGGCAGAATGACCATGTTCTCATCAAACTGCTCAGCCTCCACAAGCCCAGGCAAAGCCCACATGTGAGAAGCAGAAGCCAACAAAACATGGGAGCAGGCTGCAGGGCTGGAATATGCTCTATATACTCATCTTTTAAAAATTTAATGATTTATTATTGTTATTATTATTTTACATCCCAAGTGCATATTCCCTTCCCTCCTCTCCTCTTAACTCCCCTCCCCCACTGCACCCCATTCAATCCTGTGAAAGGAGACTGGGCTTTTGCTTCCCAGTCGCCCAGAGCCGAATAATCACACAGAAAACTATATTAATTACAACACTGTTTGGCCAATGGCTTAGGTGTATTCCTAGCTAGCTCACATTTTAATTAACCCGTTTCTATTAATCTGTGTATCACCATGAGACTGTGGCCTACCAGTAAGGTTCTGGCGCCCTTCTGCTTTGGCAGCTACATGGTGTCTCCTTGACTACACCTTCTCTCTCTCTATGCTCAGATTTTCTGCCTGGCTTTACTGTGCTAAGCCATTGGCCAAAACAGCTTTATTCATTAACCAATAAAAGCAACACATATGCAGAAGGGCCTCCCACATCACACTCCTCCTCTGTTTCTACTCATAAAAGGGCAGACCTCCTACCATGGATATCAGCCAAACATGGAATATCAAACTGCAGTAAGACTAGGCATCTTCCCTTGTATTAAGTGCACACCACAACCCAGTATGAGGAATAGGGTCCCAAAAGCCGGCAGAAGAGTCCGAGACAGCCCCTACTCCCACTGGTAGGAGTCCCACAAGAAGACCAAGCTACACAACTGTCTCCTATATGCAGAGAGCCTAGGTCAGTCCCATGCAGGCTCCCTGGTCATCAGTTCAGTCTCTGTAAGTCCCTGTGAGCCCAGATTATTTGATTCTGTGGGTTTTCTTGTGATGGTCTTGACCCCTCTGGCTTTTATAGTCCTTCCCTCTCTTCTCTGAGTTCAGCTTAGTGCTTGACTGTGGGTCTCTGTGTCTGTTTCTATTAGTTTCTGGGTGAGAAGTCTCTCTGACAACAATGGGACTAGGCAGCCGTCTATGAGCATAGCAGAATATCATTAGATATCATTACACTGACATTTTAAAAAATTCTTCATCTTGAAATATGACATTTCTAAGTGAATTCCTTCTAGTTTAGAGAAATGGGTATAACTTTTAACACAAGTAAACTACTCATTTCCTTACATATGTGTGGGTCACATACCATGGAGCAACAGAATACAAGGTACCGGGGGGATTACAAGGCCCATCCTCAAGAAGACCCTTCTGTGGTGAGGAGCATGAATAGATAAAGATGCAGAGCATGTAATACCCATGGGTGGGTATTACATGTCTCTCGGCAAACATGTAAACTGTGCCTTCAAATAGATGTTTGGAAATAAGGGAAACAATTTCTAGGTTGCAAAGATAAGGTTTCATGCACTGGTAAGTAAGCACCTCCCTAGGTAGTTATTCCAGCTAATTCATGGGAAAGGGATGAGGAAGGCTGGGTGGCATGGTAGTTGAAGCTGCTCAAATGATGAATATACGCTTTCTTCTATGCACATTGAAGTCGTTCAACCCTAAGTGGAGAAATAATCTCTGGTTTCACAAAGCACTGCTCTCACTGAACGCTGGAGCTGTCCTAGGAGGAAGTGAAAGGGGGATGTCCATTGGTGGACTTGTGAGGGGCTGGATTGAGAGGGGGTGGATGGGCACTTTGCACAATATGCTATCCCCTAAACAAAGTGAATTTTGATCAGTTAAATTACAAATCTAATAGATTTTGAAATTTAGTTCACTAAAATGGCCTATGACCCAAGACAAAACATGGTCCTTTTAAGTAAAAGGTAGAAACTAAATCAGAATGAAAACAGATTAAAAATGAACAAACAGACAGCAGCATGGAAACACTCAAACAAGAGAGGATCCAGGATGACGGCAGATCTCATGTTTGCAGTCCCACTCTTTAAAAATTCTGTTCAGTCTTGAATGGCATTCCCTTCTTTCATGTTTCACTGTGTCTTCTTGTCTCAGCAACTGCACCCTTTCCATGATGAAGTCCCTCAGAGACCTGGGACTGACAGATGGGTCTGGCACCACCCTTGTCTACCGAGCTTCCTGTCCCCATCCCAGTACTTCGTATATTGCCTTAACCAACTCCTTGCATAATCTTATGCCTTCACCAATAGACTGGGAAGGAGGGAATCCGATAACACAGGAGCAGTGGTTACTATGCATTTGCATGGTAAATGTATACCAAGTGCCAGCATATGTGGAGGGTAAACATATGTTTTACTGAATGCACAAAATGAAGCTGAAAACAGAATTCCTAGGACATATAATGATGCCTCTGGAAGGATAGCAGAATGACCCAAGACCTCCTTTCTGGAAACCGGATAAAGATGATTTCTTCAGAGCACGTTCTCCCCCAGCACACCATGTATGGGCTGGGTTTCAGCTCTCCTTTGCCCCTTTGTTTAGGTGTTTGTCTCTGGTGAGCTACCCAACTACTCCATGCAAATCTGGAAGAATTCTCATACATTCTGAGTTTCAACTTCAGCAACATATTAATGAAACTTAGATCTTTGTTTATCCTTTGTTTATTCTTGTAATCTAAGCTGCAGTCTCAGACAACTAGACCTCATTGGCCCCGGGGCACTGGCTTACTTTAAAATCCCCTAGGTACTCGGCCTGGATGGAGAACCACAGTTTGAGTTTTGTTGTTCTGACCATCACACAGGAGGCCACAGCACAAAGGTGTGCTGGCATAGCAGAGGCATGCATTAACGTGCTAAACGGCAGGGAAAAGCAGCCGCACTTGTAGAGTTACTACCAGGAGGCTTGGCCTCTATCGCCTGCTTCAGTTGCCCTCTCCCTTCTTGGGATCACTGATGAAGTCACTAAGCGGCCCCTAGTAGCACCACTACTTGGGCCTCTAGCTCAGGACTATGAGAATAGAAATTCTGAAGAAGGCCTTGCCCAGTTCACATCTGGCTTTGTGACCTTGGGATAGTTACTTAACGACCCTTTGCTTCCGTTACTTTGGCAAAAAAAAAAAAATTAACTAATATTATTGACCTAGTTGCCAGGCATCTCTTCAGATTTCACAAGCAAATACTTGGAAAGTGTTTCATCAATGTAAATTGTGGTACAATTTTAAAAAAATAACTTTATCGCTAAAACTCTATAGAAATCTGTGCTGTTCCTGTGGGTGTTTCCAATCTATTTATTTGGTTTATGCAAAGAGGAGAGCATTTGCCTAAAACCCCTTTCTTGTGTGGGTACTGCCTTTGATTTATTCCCTTTTGCTCCGCTGGTACACAGCTTGACGTACACATAAAGGATTTGCAGGAGAAATCACTTAATGCATAGCGTTTCCTTTGTTGTGACTGTCTTGTCATCAGCTGTTAGAGTTGTCAGTTATTCTCCGAAATTTTCTCGTTTTTGTGCGGGCTTCTAAATACTCACCTTGGACATGGTTTATAGACGGCATTGGGAAAACAAATACATACGCTGGAACAGTCAACTTAGATTTATTCTTACTTAAGAGAAAAAAGCTTAAAGGTTTAATGTGTGCTTGATAAGCTGTGATTCAGCCTGGAAGAGGCAGGCGGTTTATATTTACTCTCCTGGGTAGGATCAACATTTATGGTCTCAGCCTTTCTCAATGCCTCTTCAGCAGGTTGGACCTTTCCCATAAGGACTGATCTCAAAGCACAATTTCCACATGTTATTCTCTGAGGAACAGGGACGTTAAGCCAACTATATTTTATGGAGAGCAGAGCAGGGAGATTTGGGCACATGAGTGTTTATTAAAGAGCCTTGAGTGGCCTGGCTACTGATGTACCTGAGTCTACTCAACACCAGCCCACCGAAAACTTATGAAATAGAAAATTTGTCCTCAAATCTCTTGACAAGAAGCTCCACTCCTGGAACATTCTCTTTCCTATTAAGAAGGAAGCTATTCATATTTCTGAAGGTCAGAGGACAGTACTCTAAAGAGGCTTGACCCAGAGCCTGCTGTTAACACCCCCCGTTTGGGAGGGGCTCACAAGACCCTGCCCCTCTCTGAGTGTCGGGGCTTATATGCAGTTAGTTAATGGTCAGTTGGGAATGGAGAAGCATCTTCAGAGGGGTAGCCACTGATAAGGTACCCATGCTTATGTAAATAACCCTTAACCTATGCTCTTGTAAGCAACTCTAGTCAAACTAACTGGATATCACACACACAGGCAGAGAGAGAGAGGGAGGGAGGGAGGGAGAGAGAGAGAGAGAGAGAGAGAGAGAGAGAGAGAGAGAGAGAGAGAAAGAGAGAGAGAGAGAGAGGACATGAGAGTGGAAATGGGTCAAGAAAAGATTTTTTTAGAGGTTAAAAAAAAACAAATTAAAAAAATAAAAACAAAACATTCCCTTTGCCAGAGATGAAGTCTGTGAGGTAATTGTCATTTTAAGTCCCATTACTCACCTTATCCTAAACAACGGCTTTGGCAAGCATCTTCATCTTTCCCTAGCCCCAGTTTCCTGTATTGTACAATGAAGATACAAATGCCCCATAGGTTTATGGATTTATTATTACAAAGGACAAGCGACCTCACCTGCATGAGAGGGCTTGCATAGTGTTGAGTGTATAGAAGAGAGTCTTAAGTTCCGTGGAATCTGAATTAGAGAATATCTCAAATCTTAATCCATAGAGAAAAACTGCATTGACATTTTTCTTCAAGACAGACAAGGTATGAACTGCAAAGGAAAACCAGCAAGCATTAATCACAGAAGAGCTAGAACACTGTGCCTGCGGTAACTAGCTATGTGACATGGATAATTCCTAACCCAGGGGTTCTCAGCCTTCCTAATGCTGTGACCCTTTAATATAGTTGTGGTGACTCCCAACAATACATTATTTTTGTTGCTACTTCATAACTGTAATTTTGCTACTGTTATAAATCATAATGTAAATATCTGATATTTTTGAAGGTCTTTGTGATCCCCATAAAAGGCTAATTTGACAACCAAAGAGGTCACAACCCACAGACTGAGAACCAGTGCTCCAACTTGTCCCATTCACTGGTCACTGAGCTAGAAAATGGGGATAATTATGTCTACTACATAGGGCTCCCAGGAAGATTAGATGGAACAATAGGAGCAAATCCCCAGAGAAACACAAGGGTTGAGCCAATGGCAATGGCTTGCATTGCTTAATTTTAATCAAGTAATTCTTCTGTAGTCTTTCAATTATTGATGGGTTAGAGACCTTTTGAAAAAACAAATGTCACCATTATAACCAAAGGGAGCTTTTTGTTGGCTATGCATAGAAAAGTGTATTTCTAGATACCTTTCTGCAGTCATGAGATATATAAGTCAAATAATGTACAGAAGACTGCTGTTTTCCTTGGCAGAGACAGTACAAACCAGTACTGGCTGTAGTCTGAGCCATTTGTAAGCCTTTCTCTCCCAAAGAATGTTAATAGGTTAAGTTTCTTACATGACTGCTAATTTCACATGACTTCATGGAATGATTACATTTATGTATTATTTATTATGTAAATCTAGCATTATAAATTATTTAAAGTCATATTAATAGTATATATTATTTATGATAGAACTATCTTAATACATTTTATTTCAGGTAGCTTTGGTGAGAGCTTTTGTCTCTGTGGATTGCAGTCACTGGAAGTTAGCATCCTACTTGAGAACAATGCAATTCTGTTTTTCTGAGGATAGTGACATCAGGTTCTCTATGAGCACATCTTCATCATAGCTGAAGTCTAAGTCTGTTAAAGAGCCCTACCAGTAAGAGACAAAACTCCTGGGTTTCTCTGCCTGTGATCATGGCTAGATAGTGCCATTTTTATGAAAAGCTATGAAGTAAGGAATTTGAGATTCTACTTCCTCTGATGGCAACTCTCATGTCCAGAACATTGTCTTTGTTGTTCTAGAAGGGTACAAACAGGTAACCTTAAGAAAATGAATCATACATTTCCTGCTCTTCCAGGAATCCTGAGTTCAATTCCCAGAACCCACATGGAGGCTCACATTATATCTAAGTCTTATGAGATTCCATGCCCTCTTCTGGTTTGCAGACAAAACACTCAAACACAATAAACAAATAAATAAATTTAAAAAGTGAAGAAAATGAACCATGAAAGAAGCAGATGTTCACCAGGCTATATTTAGTTACAAGTCATGGAAAAGTAGTGGCTTAAATACAGGTAATATATATATTATCTCATATAATTTAGGAAAGGAAGGTGAACCCAAGAATGACTCTCAATAGGGAATCAACTTATACTTTTCATGCTCCTCTTTTGCATTAGACATGTTTCTTGTTGCTAGCACAGAGATGCAAGTTAGTTGGCACAGACACAGACATCAAATCTTCTCTCAAATATGATAACCCAGAAGACATAGGTGAAACAATGATCTTTAAAGATATTGGATCTTGGACCTCCATAGGACCAGGCCTGAGCCAGCAACCTCCACAGGAGCAGGCCAGAGCCAGTGACCTCCATGGGAGCAGGCCTAAGCATGCAAACTCTATGGAACCAGGCCCAAATGACCTCCAGGATTGCAGAGCAACCTCCAGGAGCATCGAATGACTTCTTGGAATGCCGAGGGACCTCCAGGGTGACTGGAACCATGGCCACGACTCCACCATGAGGAGCAACCATCTGAGCCTTGAATACACCGGCACCTGGAGGAGTGATCACCAGTGACACAGACAGCCCCAACTACACAAATAAGAGAGAAATATTGGTCGATAAGGTAAGAACACACTCAACACCACAAAGAGCAACACAACACCAACA
>JAQHUG010000177.1:3660121-3677880 GCA_028555095.1 Dicrostonyx torquatus
CATTATTTGTCATAGCCAGAACCTGGAAACAACCTAAATGCCCCTCGACCTAAGAATAGAAAAAGAAGATGTGGTACATAATAGACATAATAGATAAAGACGATGGAGTACTACACAGCGGAAAAAAAATGATGAAATCTTGAAATTTGTGGGCAAATGAGTGGATCTAGAAAACATCATATTAAGTGAGGTCACCCAGACCCGGAAAGACAAATATAATATGTACTCACTCATAAGTGGCTTTTAGATATAAAGCAAATAAAAACCAGCCAAAAATTCACAATCCCAGAGAACATAGACAACAAAGAGGACTCTAAGAGAGACATACATGGATCTAATCTACATGGGAAGTAGAAAAAGACAAGATTTCCTGAATAAGTAGGGACCATGGGGATCATGGGAGAGAGTAGAAGGGAAGGAAGGGAGGAGAGTGGAGAAAAATGTATAGTTCAATAAAAACAATTTTAAAGGGGGGGGGGAAGATATTGAGCCTCAAGAAGTAAAATCGAGTGATTTCTGAGAAACAGGAGCAAATGGGATGGAGCATAGCAGCTGCCAGAGTGAAGACTGGCTGTGTCAAGTCAAACAGACACGTAGAAGATGGGAGATAGCCAAGAACGACAGCAACAAAGCTTTGCTCCACCTCCAGCTCTTTTCTTTATCTGGGAGGACTGATTTTCCCTAAATTCCCAAGCACAATGTGTTACATATCTACACCTTGGTAACATTGACTTTTCCAATAGCTTAGAGCAAATTATTATATTTTCTGAGGCCCAGGACATTCATATCCCAAGAAAACTGAGGCTATGTTAGCCAGGAAAAATGATAATAGCTAATTATTGTGGGTAACCATAAATATCTGTCTTGAGGTCCCAAGGATTTAATGGGCCATTTTGTTTTACAACAAAACTTACACTTATAGAAGATTGGAGTTTTTAAATGATTCCAGTTGGGATTTCAACTTGCTGCCCAGAAATATTAACAGGGACTAGATTTGCTGTCTTGTTGGAAAAAAAAATATGGTAACCCAGAAAAAATAGTTGAATCGAGTTTTAAAGATATTGGACATCAAGGAGTAAGGCTGTTGATGTCTGAGCAACAGGAGCAAGTGAGATGGGACCAAGCAGATGCCAGAGTGAAGACGACAAAGTCGGAGGTGTAGAAGATACAAAGACATCAATGATCCTTCTACAGCTGATGAGATGAAGACTTCATGGTACCCCGGAATCCCCATAGGAGTAAGAAAGTCATATGGAAATAAATCTCAACAAATAACAGCCAAAAAAACCTTCCAAATTTGATGAAGGCGTAAGTCCACACATACACTAATCTCAACAGACCCCAAACAAACTAACAGCAACAACAAAATCCAAACAGAAATTCTCTAGGGCACATATAATCAATTTGATTTTTTTTTAAAAAAAGTGATCAAGAGAATTATTTATGTATTTATTTATTTATTTTGATGGAAAAAATGTGAAATTAAAAAAATACTCAGGGACTCACACAATAATTTTCTACATACAAGTGTAAATGATTCTCTGCAAGTGGCCTGGGGAGGGGCAGTACTGTTCATATTATCTTTATTGTTTTCTATGACCCCTGTATTATCATCAACACATAGATGCTATGTTTATTTCTCTGGCATAACTTTTGTTGTTAGCTTGCCTTCTTTTTTAGGTCTGGTTTGCCCTTCTTGACTGAGGTCATCACCACGTCATGACACCATGGAGTTATATGCTATTGCTCCAAGGCAGGCTGTAATATTTAAAACTACGGGTTCTCATTCTCTGATTCTCTGCCATGAACAGACTAACCAGCCATGTGGTCACAGCTGATTGTGCTGACCCCTTCCATTCTGAAAGAAGCAACTATTTATCCTTATTAGAACTGGCAGGCTTCCTGAGGATGGGCTTGTCTTACAGTGTCTGACTAACGAACCCGAGATTGTGCATTAGACTATGAAATTCCTTCCTTACAAAGGAGGAGCAGCAGTGTGCACACGAATATAGGGCCTACTATTGTGTGTGACTCCAGACACTTCCAAGTTGTGGGTTTCTGGAACAACTTGTATGTGTGTATTGCATACATGTGAGTTTGCAGATGCACACATGTTGAAGCCAGGACAACATGCTGGATTGGATGCCTTCCTCTATCACTCTCTGCATTGTTGCCATGAGACAGCCTCTCACTGAACAGGATAAGCACCCTTTGGCTAGGCTGGCTGGCCAAATATATCTATCTCCACTTGACACTGGAGGTGTGATCACATGTAGCCATGTTCAGCTATTGTACGAGTGTTACAGATTTGAACTTAGACCTAATATTTGCAGAGAAAATATTCTTAACATACTAAGCCATATCCTGAGCCCCTAAAATACCTTTTTGCCAAGGAAGAATCCTTTGACAACCTTGGAGAAGATACCATAACAGAATGGGTATCAGCCTCCATGATGCAGTACACAGAAATCAACAATGTGCTATGCACACAGAAACTTGTATAATAATGCATGTATCAAAATACTACTCTCAGTGATCTAGAGATGTTCTGCTATCTGTCCTTACAGATACAAAGCTCTGTCTAAGCTTTGTAAGTCTACATTTGCTGATCCACAATGAGTGATCATTTCTACCATGGGAAATAGTGAGAATCCTTATAAATTGTATAATAACTGCTGTCATCAATCACTTTGTATTCTTTATGCCATGAAATCACAAGCAAGGAATGGAGTCACTATCCTGGCAGTCATCATTGAGCTAGATGGGGACAAGAAATACCGTGGCACACAAGTGTTCCATTTGGGGCATCTCTTCATATTCCTATGACCAAACTTCATAGTAAATACAATTAAAAATTATCCATGCCCTAGTACAGGCATGGTGATCAGTGTCTCAGAATACTCAGGGATTTGGACTGCTTTATTTTAGCAGCTTAACCAGTAGAACCATCTGAGATGCAGCTGAGAGTGTAGAGGATGTAGGATGATTAGCAAAGGGAAGAACTTAAAATTGTCAGTCATGACCTTGAAATCAGCTAGTGATGGGCATTATAACTCATTCCACTAACTTCATATTGATGTTTTCTTTTTTAGATCTGATGGACATTTTCCATAAAGTTGCAAGAGATGAAATCAACAAACAAAACAGGAACAGCTTTTATAAATATCAATAATGAACTCGAGAAACAAACTAGGAAAAATATCTTACAAACGCTCTAAGCTGGGTATGGTGGTGTGCTTTGAAAATACTCGGGAATAAACTTAAGAGGTGTTAGACTTCCATGAATGTAAAGTACAACTGAAGAAGACATTAACTTATGGGAAAACTTTGGATTGGTAGAATTAATATTGTAAAAATAGCCATACTATCACAAGTAATCTGTAGCTTTAATGCAATCTCTATCAAAATGCCTGTAGTGGTGTCTACAGTTCCCAATGACATTCTTCATGGAACTAGAAAGAAGGTCCTAATAATTAATATGAAAAAACAAAGTTAGCCAAAGAAATCTAAAGAAGAAAGAACGTTGCTTGAAGTGTAACAACATATGACCTTAGACTATACATACATTTATAAAGACAATTGGATACTGGCAACAACCAAATAAAATCAAACATGCTGACCAATTGAAGAAAATAGAAAACTCGGAGTTAGCATACATAGCTGTAGCTGCCACCTAATCTTGACAAAGGAGTAAAATACATACACTGGGGGAAAAGAGCCCACATGAAATCACTTTCCAAACAAAATCCCCATAGCACAAGAAACAAGAATTATATGAAATTAAAAGCTCCTTCAAAGAAACTACTGGCTAAGTAAACAGATAACCTACAGAACAGGAGAGAATTGTTGCCAACTATGTTTCAGACCTGGGTTAATATCTATATTATATAAAGAACTGCAAAATTTAAACACCAAAAATAAAGCTGCCAGTCAACAGATGAACCAATGATGATTGAACAGACAGTTCTCAAAAACAGAAATGCAAACTAATGCTTGTCAAAGTAGTCAAGATCCTTAGTTGGGAGATAAATGCAAACTAAAACTGCTTTGAGGTTTCATTTCATCTAACAGGATAGTTACCATCGAGAAAACAAATGATAGCAACTGTTGGTGAGGACGAGGAAACCAGGAAAAAGGAACCCTCACACTCTGTTAGCAAAGTGTAAACTTGTACAGTCACTATGGAAATCATCATGGCAATTTCTCAAAACACTAAAAATGCGCAGCTATAGATTCTGAGTATATACCGAAAGGACTCCAATTTCTACCACATAGTACTTGCACATCTAAGTTTATTATTGCTCTATTCACAATGGTAAGGAAATAGAATCAACGTGTATGTCCATCAGCAGATGACAGGATAATAATCGTGGTATTTATACACAGGGGGATCTTTTCCACATAGGGAAAAATGAAATTTGCAGGAAAATGCATAAGAATGAAAACTATTGGGTTAAATGAAGCAGCCCAGCCTCAGAAAGAAGTAGTGCATTTACTCTCTCATATTCAGAGCCTAGCTTGTGTGTGTGTGTGTGTGTGTGAGTGTGTGTGTGTGTGTGTGTGTGTGTGTGTGTGTGTGTGTCTGCAGCATAGGAAAATAAAAAGGGGACCATGAGAGGAGAAAGAGAGGTTTTAAGGAAGGAGTGAACATTAAAACGGAAGGGAGGAACACTAGGAATAGAAGGATAAAGGAAGATTGGAGTGGGACAAGGAGACAGGAGAGAAGCAGAGGAGGAGGACCAACCCAAACAAAGGATGATGAAAATGCATAAAGAAATTTCTTACTTTCTAACAATCAAATCCAAATAATATTGTGAGGGTTTTCTTTTTCTTTTTTTCTTTTCTGAAAAGAAACCAGTCAAAACCTGAGCATCTGTTCGTCTGGAAGAGTTTATAAATGGAGCAATGGTACGATTGTGTGGGATGATTTGATATGCTTCTGAGAGTCCCTTTTAGGATCAAGGTACACCTTCTTTTAGCCACCTGGCTTTGGTTGTTGACAACTCTCGTACCTAAATCCTTCCCCAGTAGTTTTCACCTGCTTAATGGAGCTGCTTGATTAAGTTTAGACTATGCCTAGCATCTAACCACTGACTCGTTGTGGGTAGAACCCCATTATCTCTGCTTAACTACTCACTTGTACAGAGCCGACACGGCTCCAGTATCTCCTGCAGGAGTCTGAAGTCTCTGTAACAACTATGTCACAGTTTGACTTCTTCTTCTTCTTCTTTTTTTTTTTTTTGAGACAGGATTTCTCTGTGGCTTTGGAGCCTGTCCTGGAACTAGCTCTTGTAGACCAGGCTGGTCTTGAACTCACAAAGATCCACCTGCCTCTGCCTCCCGAGTGCTGGGATTAAAAGTGTGTGCCACCACCGCCCGGCCACAGTTTGACTTCTTAATGGTGCTTTATGTTTTCCTTGCCACACAGAGCTGGTAATCCTATGAGCACATGCCCAGAAACCTTTCGCATACAAGCCAGAGATACTCTTGGTCTGTTTCCTAGGGGATCCAGGACATGGTAGCCACTGTGTTCACCCTGTCACACACAGGGGAAATGAGAGAGACTGTCAAGAGATGTGCTTAACACACAAACACAAAAGAAACTAACCAACGATATTCCAACTTTCCGTTGACCTAGGAGAAATCCTGAATTGCCATTCAGGCTACCATCTCTGCATGCTTCAAAGGAAGACACAAGTAGGTATCACACTTTGAAAGGAATGAGAAGGTTCTTAGCTTTTTCTATACTAGTGGTACGAAGTGCAGACATATCATTTTCAATAAATGAGGGCCCTGGCTTCTGTAATGACAAAGCTTTCCTCTCGTACAAGAAAAGGGTAAATAAAAAGTAAGCATCATTAATCTGTTTTTTAATTTTAATCCATGTAAATTGTTCTTTTAAGGTATTTCAGAATATTTAAGCAATTGAGAATATTTACTCCATGATATATGGATTCACAGTCTCTCAGATCTCAGACTTTTGAGGGTAATGTCTGATGTCTCCACACCCACAGACTTCAGTCTCTCCCTGTGGGAAAGCGTTCATGATCTAACTGGCCCCCACAAGTGTCCGGAGGAGTAAGCCTTTGAGGAATGCCATGTCTCCCATCCAACTTTCCATGACTCTCTGATTATTTATTCTACGTGGTTGTCCGGTTCTCTTTGTGCTTTGACTTCTTGGTTATTTTTAAAAAGTTTTTTTCTTAACTTTGGATCCAACTTTATGGAAAAATTGCAAAGTTAGAACAAAATGTTCGTGTGTAGTCTTCACCTAGCTTTCCTGGACGTTAACGTCTTCCATAACCAGAGCACCCTTCTCAAAACGAGGAAATGGGCACTGGGAAGATACAGTAACTTACATGCGGACTTTATCTGGTGGAATTTTTTTTCCACCTTGTGTCTTGCTCTGTCCCAGGATCCAGTCCAGAAAAGCATATCACATTGAGTCATCAGGATTCCTTAGTCTTCTCCGATCTATGACTGCTTCTCATTCTTGTCCTGCTTTCTGTGAGCTTCCTGGCTAAGGACTATGTGTCAGTAGCATTGTCAACTGTGTCTCAATTCATGTTTGTCTGACGCTTTGTGATTAGCCTACGAGAGTTACAGATTTGAGAAAAGAACACGGTAAGAGATCAGTATTGATTGGCTCAGGACCCCCAAGACTAAATTCTCAGCAGAAAAGAGATTCATTTGCTCCAGAGGTACAGAGGGCAAGGAATAAGAGACAAAGACAAGAGAGAGGACCAAGGGAGAAGGGGAAGGGAACAAGGGAGAAGAGGCAGGGGTGTTTGTCCTAGAGCAGGACCAAGAACTGCCTCTAGAGAGAGAGGAGACAGATGTGGCCCACAGGAAAATGGTGTTTAAAAGTAAAAGGACATGCTAGGTGTTATGTAAATGCTAAAAGGGTGCTGTACCTGTAAGTGGAAGTCTTAGACCCATGTTCTAGATCCACTACTGTGAGGTTTGTCCAGGACCACTGAACTTTGGGACCTCAGTTTTGGTTTGTTTGTTTGTTTGTCTTGTAGTAAAATAGAGCTAATTTGGGAGTCTTATACTAATTTTAACTAAATCTGACTTACAAGTTGCCTGGACTTGTGTTTCTTAACATTTGAGCCAGTTAACATTTGAACACAATCTGTCTTCCCCTGCTTTAATTTGTATTTAATAAATAAATAATAAATAATAATAAATAAAGCTTGATCAGAACGCAAAGCTAAGCCACTAGAAGCCAGGGAGTGGTGGCATACACCTTTAATCCCAGGACTCAGAGACAGAGGCAGATGGGTCTCTGTGAGTTCAAGGCTACCCTGAGCTAGGGCCCAGAAACAGATCCAGGAGGTGATAGCGTGCACCTTTAATTCCAGTATTTGGATTCCAGCACTAAGGAGGTGGAGTCAGGAGCAATATGGCTGGGCAGAGAGAAGGATATAAAGGGGAAGAGACAGGAACTCACTGGAGTGTGGAGTCTGAGGTTTCGTGGAGACAGGATCTTGACCTTTCGGTCTGAAGATTTGGTGGACGTAAAAGGTCTCTCTAGTGGTTGGCTGCTTTGCTTTTCTGATCTTCAGATTGAACCCCAATATCTGTCTCTGGGTTTTTACCATTTGCACAGCATAGCCCTTTCAGAGATCTCTTTTACATCTATTCACAGGTAGTTTATGGGGCTGGACCAGGGACTGGCTATGGCTTCTCCAATACCCTAACCTCTATAGGCTCCCTCTTTTCCCTCCATAGACTGTTACCAAAGACTTTTTCTCAATAGGTCTTTACCATGCACCACAGTATAGGACAATGGGAAACAGTCTAAAACAATAGGAATAAGGGTTATTTTTTCCATAGACTTACCTACACAATTGCAGCTGAAGTTTGACTCAGCAGGGGCCAGCCTACAAGGATACAATGCCATAAAAACATTTTGTGGGAATTTCAAAGCATGAGACTATGATTATTATCATTATCATTTCATCCACACTAGCGAGTAAGCTACATTCAGAAAGCTAGGTACATAAAGTACGGGACCTGGATTACATCCCACAGACACCTGGTCACTGGAACTCTTTCCTGCTCCCGTTGGCTCTGCCACCCCGTCATCTCCTTAAGCAGCAACTTCACGCTTCAGAACACACAACTAGATTCCTGCTAGAGGGGATGGTTATCTAGCAGACTGTGCACAACCAGCCAGACACAGAGCCCAGCAGCCCCCGGAAATCTTTTCAAACTGTTTGAAAGTGTGCTCAAAAAGAAAAAAAAAATGAAGGCAAGCAAGACGGAAGACCTGGCCTCCCATCCCTCCCTAAGCCCTGGGGGAGCCCTCTGATGGCCGCTCTCGAGGAACACAGAGCACCGTTGACAGACGTGCCTGAAGTGTACAAGGTACCCAGGAAGAACCGCCTAATATTGATTTCTGAAACAGAGACAGGAACTAATGACAGAATTTGCTTGACTGTGGGTCTCCTGTGGCTAGCAACAGAAAGACAGCACACAGGCAAAACATCGTTGAAACATTCTCCTGCCCTTGTCCTCCCCGGCCTCTGTCTCTGCTTCCCATTTTCTGGTGGACACGTACTGTCTTTACGAGAAACGTCCATCTGGACTTGTCTGCTGGGTGGGGGAGAGCAAGAACAGGTGGTGTGGTTCCCCTTCAAAAAGCATGGTGAAGAAAACAAGCGGCAAACACAAACAAACCTCAGGCCTTAGTCTCCCCCCCCCACTGCTAAAAACAGAGACCTTTAAAAGGCTGTTTCCAGTCCCTATGGGCAATAGTCACCCTGACCCATGTCCCCTGCAAGACAAACACGCTCTTCTTTCCCCTCCAGCTTCTTGACACATTGAAGGCAGATGAATATGTCTCTGGTTCCACCCACACTCAGTCATTCCCAGTCACTGAAGAGGAGATGTCCACAAATCTCTTCCATAAAGGAAGTTGTGGCCCTAGCAGAGGTTGTCCACCTCTGACCTGCTGCACAGCTGGTCTGTTCCCATCTTACAGTGGTGCTGAGAGTTTTCTGGTGGGGGTTGAGAGAAGCAAACACTACCGAAAGCAGTTACCAGTGCTTGTCCTGGAGATAGGATATGTGGATAAGGACGCCTGTGGTGGTTAATCCTGGTTGTCAACCTGACTGGTTTGAGACCCATCTAGAAAATTCATCAAGCATACTTATAGGTGTGGCTGTTTGCAAAGAAACAGTGTTATATGTACCAGTAAATAGAGATGGGGATACCCAACTTGAAAGTGGGAAGCCCTATCTCATAGATGGATGCCCTGGAAGGCACAGCAAGGTAGAAGGAAGAGACTCAAGCATCTGCTTACTTCTTTTTTAATTGATAAATCTTTGCTTTTGCGTGGTGAATGGACATTAGACACAGCCTGCTCAGCCTTTGAAGGTGGACTTGCACCAATAATCCTCCCATGAGCCTCTAGGTCTCCAGTCTCAGGTGAGACTGGCTTATCTTCTCCTTCTTAGAGCAGCAACATGTTTCCCAGCTCCTCAGCTTACACATGGCTTTCAAATTGTGTAGACTGATCTAAGAAGTCCCCTCTTAAGCTCCTGTGCATATTCTAGAGAGTGTTGGAGCAATATCTAATACTAAAGTCCTTTCAGCAGGACATATAGGAACCTACTACCATAAAAGTTTCCTGAAAGATACATATATGTATGAAAAAAAAGAAGTTTAAATGGTGTTACTCTGTAAGGGGAAGCAATGCCTCTACCGAGACAATATAATTTCTCTGCCAAAAACTCAGTGTCAGGTATGGGTTACCTCCTTTTGAATTGTTGATCAGTGGAATCTCAAAGCCTCCTCTTCCCAAATGTAATGGAGCTTTATCATTGTTCTTGGCTACCCTCCGGAACTTCATGGTGAGATCCCGTTGCTAGAGAAACCACATACTTGAATCTTAGGTAATTCTGCTAATCATAGCTAATACTGACCTATAAGCTTCTTACCTACTTGCCAGCTTTCACGAAGCTGGAAAGTCCTGTGTATGCTGGTGGAGGAAGAAAAGTAAACAGTAGTCTTACCCACCTGTAACCCCTTGAGCTACAACAATAAATGTCCTGCTAAGAAAGGCCCACTTGTGCAATAAAGGCATGGATGTTATGGGTGTTACCAACCATCCCTACTTGCATTGAAAGCCTATTCCATTTACAGAACACATGCTTGGTACTGTTAACTGGTCCCAAATTTGTGACTGGTTACCTCCTAGGCTCCAGGGGGAGAAGCTACTATTATTCTGTTAAATGGGCATAGTAATAAACTGAGCACTTAGTTCTTATCTTTATAAGATTAGTACATGTTTCATGTTTCAGCACCGAAGCTCCTTTTGGCCACAGGTGGTAATTAATACAGAGATCCACAAGTGGAAAACATGCAGAGAATACACACTGTGTTCTCTGCTTTAAATGGGCATCTACATCACACCACCTCTCCCCAAGGCCCGGGAATCATTGCAGCATAAGGGGAAGAAGTGTAACAGCAAGAGGGGGTGGACTGCTCACAGCAAAACATGACAAGGCTATTAAACACGGGGACTCACAGTGGTTGTGACTGCATGCACATGACCATCACAGAGTTAAGCCAGCCCCAATCCCAGGATGGACAACTGGTGAGGTCCCACCCAAGCTGCGAGCTATTGGCAACTGGTGGCTGCTGGGGTTGGGGTGTGGGGGCAGTAAGTTTTCTTCTGGGATGCAGCTCCTGAGAGGCTGCCCTTGTGCCAGTAGATGGCAGATGGCTCTACACTCATATACATATTGGCAGCTTAATTAAGTGGACTCACTGGGCTTAAAGAGAAAGAGAGTGAGAGAGTGAAAAAAATGAGACCGAGGGAGCGAGTGAGAGAGAAATCTTAGGAGGGGAGGATTAGGGGCGGGTTTGATCAAAAGACATTATATGCCTATATAAATTCCTCAAACAATATAATGAAATAAGTAATTTTTGTTTAATTATTATGGATTTCATTATAATTATAATCTATGTATTTAATTATATATGTGTTTTATTATACATATTATTATATGTGTCTTTTAATTAAGGACCCACAGTCTTTAATCTGTAACTGCTCTTCTAAACAGGTCAGAGAAAGAAAACCGCGGTGCCTTTTTGCTTTCAATTCAGTAAATAGAACTGCATGATGGCTTGAAAGGCTAGGACCAGAGAGATGTTGAAGAGGATAGTGGGTCTTAAATGTCTCACTGCACAGAGCGGTGTGTCCCATCACCTAATTTCCCTACCCCAGAAAGGGTGGGAAAAGGAATGTTGACATTGTGAGGGTTCATAAGAACTTTCCTACGGTAATCATAACAACTGGTTCTCCGGATTATACCTCGAGAAGATGTTTCTCTAAGCCAACCAGGAAAGACAGTAATAGAACTCACTAATGTGTATAAGTTAGATTTTAAAATGTAAACACCAGACAAATAATGCAGAATATTTAAGTAGTTTTACTATTTGGTGATAGAATGACTCAGGCCCAAACCAGAAAAGAATTAAATAGAAAAATCTAGATGGAGCTGAGAGGAGTGGTGGAGAAAATGGAGGCTGGTGGTCATTTGAAGTTACTTCCTGCTCTTTCTGTCTCGATGGAGCTGAAAGGAACAGAGGAAGATATGGAGGATGGTGGTCATTCGAAGTTACTTCCTGCTCTCTCTGAAGAAAAAAGTACGTTGTGGAGCTCTAAGAGTTTCGCAAACGAACAAAAAATTCTGAAGTCTGTTATACAAACAGAACAGTCAGGAAATAGGCTGGCTAGGCACTGTCCCCAGCCTGACCCATTAACAGCAGAGAGGGAGGAAGCTGTCCCCAGCACTCACAGTGATGGAGGTATGGACAGGAGGTAGTAATGGACTGGAAGAACACAGTCTCCTGAGACACAGAGGGGCGGGGGACAGGGCCTGGCCACACACCTGATGCTGAGAGTCTGAAAACACCAAGAGTCCATCACCAGAGTGCTTTTGAAATGGAAGAACTCAGCCAAATGGTGAGCTGGACTGGGCCTGGCAAGAAGGTGTCGTCAGCTATTGGCCAATAGGAGTAGGCTTTGAGGGATGGGCAAGGAATCAGTGGGTTGGAGATGCTGGGAGAATTTTTTGGGATTCGAAGGCTGCAGCTGGTTGAGGCAGATGTGCTCCAGATGTGGCTCACCAGCACAGTGCTCAATGCAGAAGCATCTTTTAGCACAAGACAGCAGTTGGCATCCTTGAGCTTTTCTTCTACTTCCCAACTGTGAAGCCGACTCCTCGCTGATTTGCTCAACGCCTGCTTCCTTATTTGAAAAGTTAGGAAAATGTTAATATTTAGTACAAAGTGTGTGAGAACTGAATGAGTTGTATGTATTCAGTGTTAGTGGGGACGGTGGCACACATCTGTAATGCCAGCACTGTGGAAAGTGAGGGGGAGAATGTTGACTTTGAGGCCAGACTGGGTATGGCAAAACTGTCTCAAAACCAAACCAAACCAAACCATTGTGTTAATTGTTTAGAGAGGTTGAAAGAACATACCAAGTGCTCAATAAATACTGGCTCTTAATAGGATTTCCCGTCTTCATCCAGAAAGTCTCAGTGTGCTTAGGAAGAATTAATCCTAGTACTGGGCGCACCCAGGGTGCTTGATTGTGAATGTAAGCTCTGGTGGGCCCCAAGTCCCTGTGCTGAATTGCTGCTCTCACAGTTTAAGACAGTGATCCTTCACTGTCACCTCCTCTCTGCCCACCTAGTGATCTCCTCTCCATGCTGTCCCTGTTGCATAGATCTCTGCAGTAGCCTATCTTGTCTTACCCCAGCCTTCACCTTTATCCTGCCAGATGTGATTGTTCTAAATTGGATATCTAACCAGTATCTCTGGCCTAATATCCTTCAAGGTCCTTTATCCTCAAGGTCCTTTTCATCTTTCATCCTAAAGTGGCTGGGGGAATCTCATAGTAGAAACAGCTGGCTCTAGAACTGGGGAGCTGCGTGAGGTGTACCTGGAACATCATGCAGCAGCATAAAGTAAGAGAATACTTAAAGAAGATATTGAACTTGTGCTGATATGGGAAATTTCAAAGTAATGGGGGAACCAATGTGTAAGCGTGCCTAAGAGCCAAAGCTCAACAGCCACATGGAAGTGCTATGTTATAGCTCAAAGCAAAGAAACAGCCCCAGTCTATTCTGTAAGTTTGTGAATGAATGGAGGAAAACCAAATATCCCTGCATAAGAATGCTGAATGATTTGTGTAGACAGCTCAGTTCTCTAAACTGTGGGCTGCGTACAGTCCGTTCACTCCAGAGGACCCAGCTTGTTAAGGGGGAAACTGCACCTGTTTACAGTGAAGAAGCCTGGCAAACACAATCTCTCCTAGGTGACCAAGGTCAGTGTGTAGCAGTGTAACTAACTCATCAACAAGAGATTCATAGTACATGTGATTTGGGACAATGAAATTTTGCCTCAGGATGTCTTTCTCCCAAGGATAATACCAATCTCATCACGAGGAAAAAGACAGACCAGCATCTTACAAATATCTAATCAAAACTGTCAAGGTCATCAAAAGAGAAAAAAAGTGTGCGAAACAATCTTGGGTAAGATGATCTTAAGGATAAGTTACAACTAAATGCAATGTGGTGTTCTCTAACAGGAAAAAACAAACAAACAAGAAGTATTAGCCCTAGTTATGAATAATTTATCACTATTGGTTCATCTACAGAGACTGTGAATATGTATATATAGTGTTGAATAGTAGGGGAAACCATTTGGGAGTCATAAGTTTCATAATATTTATGTTACTCTACAGATATTTTGAAGATTAAAGTTCATTACCATGGGAAAAAAAGGAAGCAGAGAAATTTTATAGCAGTCTCAGAATCCTGGCAGGTGAGCCACCGTTAGACTAAGCCCATTCTCAAAGTAACAACAACAGCATCTCCTCTGCCCATAGGGCTTTCCAAGTTCCTTAGGGAGGAAACAGCAGTGATGATCCAAAGTGTCCATTCAGATACAGAGGATGCCCAGATTCATCCTTTCTTTGCAGACAGTCAGCAGGGCACACAAATGATGAACACCATGGGCTGGGGAAGGAGGCAGCTTGGTTCTATAATAGACTCAAGTTAAATTTTTGAGCCTGTTTCTTCATCTATGACACAATAAAATAATAATAATAATACTGACATAAAGTAGGTGAGGTTACATGATGAGATAACAAAATGCTTAACACGGTCCTCGTTAGAAAACTCCCCTCAGTATGTGGACTCTACCTGGAGGTAAAACAGAAATGGCATCAACTCGCTAAATCTTCCCAGTTATCGCGATTGTTGGTGTACACATCACCAGGAATTGTCTCAGTGCCTGGCCAGAGCTGGTTCAGTATCCCAGGCTAGGGCTTACAGCAGCTGCTTTCAGGGGCTGTAGATTTGGAAGGGGAGCCACAGGGAGACCCACTATTACCCCGAGGCAACCCTTGGCCATTCTCTGACCACATTTGTTTTCCACAAACCCAGGAAGCTCTGTTTAATCTCCATCCAGTGTTCGGCCTACACAGTGATTACAATCAGATTCAAACCAGTTCAAGCAAACTTTTGCCAGTAAAATGTCATAAGACTGCCCAGCTAATTCTTATGACTTCAATAAATTGAAACATTCAACAGTTACAGCTTTATACTCCCAACCAATCAGGCTTTTCATAATTCTAACGCAAATGGCAATTGAGTGTCTGGCATGGTGCGTTCTCGATGCTGGGAAGGCTTCAGTGGTGAGGAAGCATCATTCTGTCCTCCCTGCTGGCATTTACCAAGGTCCTTTCCACATTTGCTTAGTTGATCAGGTAGATGTTGATGACAGTCATTCCTGGCACCACCATCCTTTCTTTCCCCTGAGGACTGGCCAAGCAACTTCCTGGCTGTCTCCACCCAGCTGGGCAATTTCCTGGCAGAGTAGCCCAGCTGCAGTGCCAACTCTTGGGGTCAAGTTTCCAGCCTCACAAGTCCCAGCCTAGGCTTCTGTTCCCTTGTGTACCTTCCTCATAGGCACAGCCAAGAATTCCCATGATGCCTCAGGCAAAGGCCACAGCTTCTTTCAGAATAGTCTACCATCCTGTTTTTTCTGTTTTTCGTGTACTGCAATTATCTATAATTAAAAGTCACTAACATGTTCAGTAGGCACATTGGTCAAGCAAAATATTGATCCATCATCACATGTTTATTGTGCGCCTAGTGTTTATGATCAGAGCTTCACATTAGCCACAGGTTGCTGATAATTTCTCTTTCCTTGTAGCCTTATCTTTACTATTAGGTGTTTCACTAACTATTTCCATTTTACTATTTCAACATTGATTTTTCTTTTCTGAGTGTGAGCACCCATGTGTGTTCACTGGTCCATGTATGTGTGCATGCACGCACATGCCCATCGGAGGCCAGACGTTAACATGGGGTGTCTTCCTTGACTACTTGCCTTATTACACAATGAGACCATCTCTTGGTGAACCAGGATCTTGCCTTTCTCTTATCTTGATAGCCAGTTGGATACTAAAGTGCCTTGTCCCTACCTGGAACCTGGGTTTATGGGCAGGCCACCTGCCTGCCTGTTAATTACATGGGGGCTAGTAATCCAAACTCTATTTCTCTTTCTTGGGTTGCATGCATTTTACCCACTAAGCCATTTCCCAGTCTTTCCCACAATAATAATAATGTGGTGGCTTGAGTGTGAATGCCCCACATAGGTTTAAATAGCTGAATGCTTGGTCCCCAGTTGGTAGAATTATTTGGGAAAGAATAGAAGGTGTGACCCTGTTGGAAGAGGGGTGTCACGGGGGCAGTGGGCAGGTTTGGAGGTTTCAAAAGCTAGGCCATTTCCAGTTAGTGTCTTTTTCTCTGCCTTGTGCTTACGGATCAGATGTCCGGTTCTTAACTATTGCTCCAATGCCAGCCTTCCTGCCTGCTGCTGTGCTCCGTACATTGAAAGTCATGAACTAACCTTCCAAAATCATGGGTCCCAAATTAAGTGTTTTCTTTTGTAAGTTGCCTTGGTCGTGGTGCTTTGTCATGGCAATAGAAAAGTAATTGAGACAGAAGTTGGTGCCAGGAAGTAGACTAGGGAAGTGGGAGGTAGACATGATCATAATGGTTTTTGGAAGAGTGTGGAAGATTTTAGGATCTTGGAATAATTGAATACTTTATGGGGATCTTAAAGGGCCACGCTAGTAGGAACTTGGAAGACAATAATGCTGAGACCAGCGTGGACTATAGCTGAAGACGTTTCAGAGGGGAACAATATCACTGAGCTAGAGACTATTTGTGTGATGGTTTAACAAAGAATGTGTCCTTTTTGTCCTTGTCCTAAGAATCTGCTTGAGACTAAATTGAACTGTTTGGTATGAATTTCTTTGGCTGAGGTGATTTCAACACAGCCTAATATGAACTCTGTCATGTGGTGTTAGTAGTCACTCTTATTTGGGGCTACAATAAAAAAGGGCAAGCAAGGCAAAAAGAAATACAAAATACAGTTTGTGGAGAAAAAGAGCACCAGGGAATCTAATGTTGGAGCCATGGTTTGTGTGGAAAGAGATTAGGAAAAATGGAAATAAGGGAATGGTGCACTCAGGGCAAGATCCCATCCAGCTAACTTTTAACTTGTGAAAAGAAAAGAAATTCTTTGTTCCTAAAGAGCAACAAGTCAAGGCTTAAGCAAATGTAATTCAAGGAGGAAGCTAGGTTCCATTCCAAGCAAGCAGTAGAACTTGGCAGCATCAGCCACATGGTTCTGGCTTTAGAGTCCAGAAGGATGCAGGAGTGAAAGGGTGGTGGAGTTTTCTTCTGTGGTTAAGTCAAGACCCTGAGACCAGATGTGTGGCAGGGGAGTCCCTGCCTGGTGGTCCACAGAGGCCATTTCACCAAGTTGGGAAAGCGAAGCCTGGATTGTGCTTGAGATCCCACACTGTTAAAGGTGCCATCTGATACCTGCGGAGGAATGTTACACACAGAGAGTGGAATCAGCCAAAAGGCGAGAAGTATCCCAGTCATCAAAGAGGGAAGGGCAGAGCCATCGAAGCCCTTTGACACTGGACACGGGGTTAGAAGATTTGGAGTTTGCCCTGTGGGGTTTCACTCTTGCTTTGGTCCAGCATTTCCTCAGCTGTGCCCCATTCCTCCCCTTTGAAATGGTAATGTATATTCCGTGCTGCTGTATATTGAAAATATGTCATTTGCTTTCTTATTTATAGGGGGTTACAATTAAGAGATTTCCTTGAGTGCCAAAAGAGACTTTGGACTTTTAAGCAGTATTGATACTGGGAAAGACTATGGGGACTTTTGAAGTTGGACTAAATATATTTTGCATTACGATATAGCTGTGAGCCTTTAGGGGCCTTGGAGTAGAATATGGTGATTTAAATAAAACTAGCATCCATGGGCTCATATATTTGAATGCCTGGTCCCAAGCTGGTGAAGCTGTTTGGGAAGGAGTGGGAAGTGTGGCCTTGTTGAAAGAGATGTGTCACTGAAGATGGGCCCAGGCCATTTCCTGCTGGAATATTTTGCCTTCTGCTTGTGGATGAGACATGCTTTCACCGTTACTGCTACAGCACCGTGTCTGCCTGCCTGCTGCCATGCTCCCTTCCATGATGGTCATGGACTAACCCCTTGGAACCATGAACCCCAGATGAATTTTTTCTTTTTTTTATTGTTAAAAGAAAAATTTACATTTACTTCCCTTGTTCCCAGCCCTCCCGCTCCCCCACTACCCCACCACCCTCCCCCTGCTTCCTTAAGATGGGGCAGGATACCCTGCCCTAT
>JAQHUG010000177.1:3700529-3716397 GCA_028555095.1 Dicrostonyx torquatus
TGTGGCACTCACCAAGGACCTGCCGCCATGAAAAGCATAATGCAGTTTCTGTGTGATTATTTTGGGTCTTAGCTAGCCGGGCAGCCGGGAACCAACAAGCGGCCTCTTCCAACAGAAACAGTAGAATAAAATTTCTGATTTGGGGATAAAATGAAAGATGTAGATTTCAATATAAATGAGAAGATATGCAAATAACTAGAGAGAGATGGAGAGAGAGAGAGACAGACAGACAGATAGAATACTATAATTTAATACACATTTTCTGCCTCTGTTTCCTGAAAATAGATGAGACACAGCAATTCTTCACTACAGTGAACATATTTAGTACAAAGTTGATTTTAAAATTACACACTTTATGAAAAGAAAACCAGGACTACAGATAGGGAAATAACAAATAGGCACCTGCTATTGTGCCAGAGATGGAGGAAATGCTCAGAGTCCATGTCAAAAGGACCAGAGGCCAGCCTTAAATACCTCCTACTGGAAAAAAATGATGACAAGTTCAGATCAATATAATGCTAATAATTCATTATACTCATTGAACAAAAGAAGACATTGCACATCCATACAAACACGCAGTTAAGTTGCGTGAATGAAGAACAAGGTATTATATCATCCCAAAGCCCCTCCCATGAAATGTTTATCAACTTTAAAGGAATAAAGAACAACTTTCTGAAAAGAAGCCTGGCTGATTCCACTTCAGTCAAGTATGCTAAGTGAACATGATCGGTACCAGGTCAAATGCAGCTTGCAGGCCTTTTAACCTGTCTCAATATCCAAACCTCACTCTGTGAAAGTCTTACCAAAGGTACCGAGCTGGAGTCGGACAATTCAACAGACAAACACAAGTAAGGACAGGGACTCTTCCAAATATACTGCCTGAAACATCACACATTCCTAAGCCTTCAGACAAGTCACCAAATCTGATAAAGATAAAGGAATTTGCCCAGACAAAGGGGTTGAATAGGCACTTCAACGTTGGCATGCCCCTAACTGTAGAAATATACATTCAATCTGGGGAGGTGAAATAATGAAACTATGTGTAGCAATAATTTCATACAGTTCAGAGGAAAAAATAAGTTCTGAATTGTACTGCAGGTTTTTTTGTATATGTGATATTCCATTAAATTTTTGAAAGTATAATTTATAAAGTGTGTTCAGTACATTACTGGGTAACCAAGGACAATGGCAATAACCTATATTATTTTGGGGGTTTCTCGAACCCCTCTTATTAACTACCCCATAGGAATATTCTCTAAACTGGCACAAACTCTGCTGCTAAAGAAAATGATACGCTTTGATCACAGGAGATGGAGACATCAAGCTGGTACCGACCTGAAAGCTACCTGCTGGCTAGTTACTTGATGGCTGGAAGGTGCCTTGTAGCCTGTTTGGGGTCAAGGGAGAGTCAGGACACATCTTGCTGACATTCATATCTCATAGGGCCGGTCATTATTGTAGCTTGTAGTGCTCACAGCATACAGAGGAATTGGAAGAAGAGTGATGGGTGAATATGATCTAAATACACTGTGTTCATGTAAGAAATTATCGAAGAGTAATTTATTTGAAAAGTATTCATTCCTTTAGCCATTCTCCCATAGCCATAATGGGCTTTTTCCTATATAGCTGCTTTCTCCTCTAGGCTAGAGGCCTTGAAAGAACATGCACAAGGTTGATGCAGCTAAAAAGCCCACTGAAAAGCGACAGAGCTCAGGTCATCCCCCAGTGAACTCAAATTTTGAGTGGCAGAGTAGCAATGCTGAAAATGCTTGCAGCAACCTCCAACGGAGCACCACTTGGCAGAACTAGGTCACCAAGAGAACTCCAGTCTCCTCAGTTTCTGTAGAGGAAGGCATCAGCTTTGTCTGAGTTGTTGCTGAAGTTGCTATCGTTGTAGCTGACACCACATCCAGGGCCATGCTGCTTCTGCTATGGTGACAGGGGAGGCTCCATGCTCTCTTCATCATGCCTTCCAGTCAGTCATAGATACTGGGCTCTCCATTGCTGCCAACAGATAAAGCTAGAGTCCTCCATACTACTTGTCCATAGACACAGTGGGAAATCAGCTACCTTGGTCCTGCCTTCCAAGCCTCATGTAAGAGGCCCAGGCAGGCCTAGAAAGAACCTTCATCACTACCTCCAAAGAGTCTTGGAAGTGCAGTGTTTAATCTTCAAGCTCTTCATTATGGGAAAGATGGCAGGATAAGGATGGAAGAGGAAGGAAGACAAGGGGGCAGGATGGGCTGATTCACAAGGTAGCATCACTCCTGAAGGTTGAGAGAGGACACTGGAAAGCCCTTCTCAGAAGACTAAAGACTAGGATTCATGTAGTATCATTTACCAGATCTTGTTATTTGTGGATAAATTATGGACCAGCCTGGAGGCAAAGTATGTGGAAAACCTTTGATGTGAAAAGCTACAAGAATTTGCATCCACATTTGATGTGCCATGTAGGATCTCCATGGCATCGGTCAGTATTCCAGCACTATGACAAACTATCACCCTCCAATTAGCTTATAAAAGGAAAAGCGTTATTCTGGCTCTCAGTTTCAAGGTGTCAGTTCAGTAGTCCCCACTGCCTTTGCTGAGGTAGCACATGACTGTTGGAGAATGCAGTAGAACAAATGTGTTTACCCTTGTGACCAGGAAGCAAAAGGAGACAGGAGAGAGGCTGCACACCATGCATCCCCACCCTCTCAAGGGCCTAGCCTCAGTGATCCAAGACTCCCAAGCAGGATTCCCTTCTTAATGGTCCCATAACCTCCCAGTGGTACCACGCTGGGGACTAAGACTTTTCCACAGGCATTCAGCAGGTATTCAAAGTCTCTAGTGGGTATATAATAATACTTACGCAAGTCTAGCAACCTTTCTGTGGTTTCAGAATACTAGGTAATGGCCACAGTTGCTCATTCCAGTATGTCCTGCCCCTAGCCAATGTGTTTGGAATGTGGCTATACCTCCCTTATTCCACTCAGAACTCCAGAGATGTTCATGTTCTTGCATTTGTCAGAAAACAACTATTCAATCCTTTTCTCGGTTCTACAGTATAGTCTGTAGACCTCCAAAAAGCAAAACAAAATAAGAGCAAAAACCCTTCTCTGTATAATATGTTCATGGACACACAGGAATTGAAACCCAGTGTTTTTGGCACAAATGTGTTAGGCGTCTACTCAGGGACCCTGATTTTCACAAAGAACAAGTAAGGCTTTGGGCAACCCCTGCCCATACTTATGTTAAGGGATATATAGATACAAGGGTAACTGGAGGAAGCCCAGTGGGAGCCAGATTTCAGAGTGACGGTGACAGACTCTCTGGATGAACAGGACTGAAGTTGTGGCATGGCACAATGGCCCGACAGTGCTGGTTCTCTGAGCAGTTAATGCTGAAAGTGAGCCCAGACCAGTCCTGTGCCAGAGGTGAGACTCACAGGGCTGCTTTCTAAGGCCATTCAGATGCTCAGTGTGAGGAAACCAATAAGTGATGGAAATGGCTCTCGCCTTAATTTAAGAAGTACAAGAAGGCTTTGACTTCAAAGCATACTAATGCTTGCCCTGAATTATCAAAATAAGGCGACAAACTGCTTTAAAAGCACTCCTTGGAAGAGAACTCTGCAGAAAAGCGTTTTCCTCTAGTCAAGGGGATAGGGCCTGGTTCCATCAAGACTGGAGTTTTAATCAAGAGACACTGACTCTCGATGTCTTTAGACGCTGATGTTGGATTTCTCTTTTCTCAGCTTTGATACAAGTGACATTTAGCGGTTCTTTAATTACAACATGTTTATGGTGTCTATATGGAGCTCATTTCAGATTCCAGAGCCTCGGGACACCGAAAGCATGTTTAGAATGTGGTTTATTCAAGCACAGGGTTGTAAGACTCTTTAGAGTATGGTCTGGCCCTCCACCAGCGTGAGGTGCTTACTTGTCTGCCTCCTCTCCTCTTGTTTAACAATGGTGGGTGCCCGGCTACTGTGGTGGATCTGAGGCACTTTCTCTTCTTCCTTATATCAACACACAACAAATCCCAAATGCTTATATTTTTATTAATATTATTAAGCACTATTTACACGTGATTGAATTCACCAGATTCAAATATACACTTTGATGGAGTAACAAATGCATAAAATAGTGAAACCACCACTACAATCATGATATAACTTTTTCATTAAAATATTCTTTTGTGCCCCAGCAATAATCCTCCTGCCTTTACTTCAGGCATCCTGCCAACCACTGATTGGCTTTTTATCACTACAGGTTTTCCTTTTCTAGAGTTTCACATAAATGGAAACATACAGGAAGCTGTCTTCTGTGTCTGGCTTTTTTACTTAGCATAATGCCTTTGAGATGAATGCATTTTGTTGAGTGTTTTAGCAGCTCAATACTTGCAAATTTTTCTTTAACAAAATCATTTATTCTAATTAACTCACAAATAAAACCACCACCCAGCTAGATTAAGAGGCCACTCAAACACTTGCCTAGTCCCAAACTCTATACATTGTAATCAACTCCTATATGGTTAGAATGGCCACTCTAAAATGATGGTGCTTTGCTGGGTTTCACACACTCACGATCAATTATTTTTATTCATTTGTCCACCATAAAAAAGGAAAAAAAATTTATAATGGAGTTTAAATCTGAAAAAAAATAGCATTATCATGCTGACTTAGCTTCATATCTTCTCTCATTCCCTTTTAACTCTGAGTAATATTCTCTTTAATAGTGCTATTTATTTAAAGGACATTTAAGTTGCTCTTGGTTTTGGCAGCATTAATAGAACTTTACACATTTCGCATGCAGGTTTTCCTGTCAATGTATGCTTTTGTTTCCTTATGGAGCGGGATAGCTGGTCACAGAGAAATTATATGCTTAAGTTCACAAGAAATTGTCAAACTGTTTTCCAATCTGCGTTTCCACCTGCAATGTGTGAGAGTTGAGTTCCAGGTGCTAAGTTTATGCGTGATAAACGCTTTCCAGGACAACCACAAAAGGAGGCCGGGAGAGGAGCAGGGGGAGAGGGTGACACAGAGCCCATGGGTCTGGAAACAACCAGGCTGCTTTAAATGAGATGGATTCAGAAGTTGAATCCTTGAAGAAAGGGTGTGAGAGGAAAAAATGGTGCCCAAGAAGCAATTATCACTTACAAACAGCAGTGACTATGCGAGGAAATAAAAAGAATGAAGGCTGTGAAAATGGCCTGTGGCAGACAGCGTTGGAAGACAAACAAGACCTCTTCTGTAAATAAGCCAACAGTTAGAGAAACAGAATTGATGACTGAGGGAAAAGTGTTAAACGGAGGCCATTTCCCCACCGTGTGCTTCACCTCGGCAAATGTAGTGCGTTCTTGTTATAACAAGATGACCTCTGTTCTTAATATTGATGAACTATTAATGTATCTGTGTGGCATCTCTCCATGTGAGGGGACAGAGAAAAGGACAGTTTTCTTAAGACGTATTAGGCACAGGAGTGACGGGTCTGGTCTAGTGTAGGAGCTAATTCAGGTCAGGTCTGAACTTCGGCACTTCCACTGAGGTTCTGGGCAACAGCGGTGTGGCTGGGCTGCAGTTACAGCCTTAGGCATTCCAGGTTCCCTTCCACCTCTGCCTCAGCTGTGTAAACCAGGGGCACTTCCTAACCCCTCTGCTTCTTCCTCTGCAACATGGAGGCACTCCCGCGCAGCTTTGGGACAATCCCATAAGCCGCGTACTTGGTCTAGCACCCAGCGCATGGGTGGTACTACATATTTCTGAATATGTAGTGTAGGTGTCTGTAGGTTCCATTGTCTGGGACAGCTGATCTCCCAGCCTTGAACCGTGCTGGTTGAATTTTGTTCTGTGTTTAAGCTCCCCCTAGTCCTGTTCTGTACTTCTGGTAACAGCTACTGGTTCTGCTAGTGGTGCTAATTAGGGGAGCTTATTCGGAGCCACTACACCCAGACTGCATTGGCAAAAGAGAACCCACTGAAAACATGTCAAAGAGAGATTAACCGTTTGATAAGCCTCACCTGGTGGAAATGTCACAGGTTCAGTCCCGTGGGGCGACATAGATATTTCTACAGGCAGAGGTGATGCTCAGAAGGTACTCAGACAGAGCATTTGAAAGGATTTCCAGTCTAACCCAAGGGCTCTGTTGACAGCTAAGAGAGCTGCACCAATGTGCCCTTCTCTCCACAGTAGCCAGGCTCTGGCTCAGCCCCAGCAGCCAGTGAATAGATGTTCCTGAATTGTTTGTATCCTGTCCCTTTATCTGCCTCCAGCCCTGGTGTGTATGTCCTAATTGGTCCTCTGGATCCAGCCCTCTTTGGCCTGTCAGCTCAGCTCTGTGTACACCGTGCGCTTTCATCTTCCTGATGCTTGGTGTGGTGCTCTGTTCTTTCAGTTTTCTGATGTTGAAATGCACTTGGATGGTCTTCACGCCATTTCTGCCACCCTGTTAGTAACTGTATGAGAAAAACAGCTGTTAATCTCAATTAGGTTTTGATTGCTAATTAGCAGCTACCTGTCAGGATCAAGCAGCCCCCTTCCTGGTCCCGTCAGCTATTTCTCATGCAACTGGTACACTTGGTTTCCATGAGAACTGTTTAGCTAAATGCCTCCTCAGCCAATACAGGACTGTCTTCTGTGGTCTTGATAACCTCTAGTACACCGCGAATGAGGCTCCTGCTCTCCTTCCCACCTCCTTCACTTTCTGCATCTTGTCTCTCAGGCAGACTTTCCAGTGAAAGCCATTCTCTACATAGCATCACCACAAGCCCATTTTGGAAATGGGTACCCGGTGATTCGTAAGTCCATTCTTCTCATGTTTAGAATTGAGTTTAAACTTCATCTGTTCATGATGTGTGCTCTTCTGCCTGGATCCTCTTTACCTATGTGGGGAGTTGGCAAGCTCTGTCATGGGTGCAAACCAGGCTCACTTACTTTTTATATCAGCAAAGCTTTATTGGAGTATAAGCCCATGGTGTCACACGCTGTCTGTGATGTGGCTGCAAGCAATTACAGCAGCAGGATAGTCATATCAGAGACACCAAGGCTCACAAAGCCTGAAATATTTACTTTTTTTTTTTTTAATGAAAGAAGCTTACCAGCTTCTAACTTTTCTATTTTCAAAGTATGGTTTCCTCGAATGGTACCATAAATGTCACCTGGGAACTAGGATTTTACAGTCACAGGCCCCACACCAGGGCTACGGGGGGGGGGGGGGTCAGAAGCTCAGAGGGCAGAATTCAGTAATCTGAATGATTAAAATTTCTGTTTAAAAGCATCTAATGGCAACTATCACATGCACACAAATATATTATGATGATTTGATATGCATATGCATTGTATAATGGTCACTGAGATCAGGGTGGTCAGTATTGGTTGCCCCCTTGTTGTACCCAAGAGCCCCACAGCTTGCTCATCTTACAGCTAACGGCCCATACTCTAATTTTAAAGATTCAAAACATGTAAGTGACAAGTTAAAAGAAAAAGTATTCACAGCATTCAGTATAATGATTTTATATGCATATATATTTTTATGATAGTTCTCAAAATCAAATTCACATCCATCATGACTCACATTGTACCTTAGACCCCAGTAACTTGCTGGTCATATATCCTCTGGTCAACATCTTCAGTAATCTTGGTGTAGATGTGAGTGCGTATGTATAAACGTGTGTGTGTGTGTGTGTGTGTGTGTTAGATGCCTGTTTGTGCACATGTTCGGGTGGGTGTGCTTGCTTGTGCATGTGTGCATTTGAGGCTGACTTTGGCTGTCTTTTTCTATTACTCTCCACCTTACTTCTGGAGACAGAGCCTCTAACATAACCTAGAGCTCATTGACTGGTGAGACTAGCTGGCCAGGGGATGCTCGGAATATGCTTGTAATTGCTGCTCCTCACCCACCACCACCCAGGCGTTAGAATCATCTGCTCCACTCAGCTTTCTATGTGGGTCTTAGGGACCTGAACCCAGGTCCTCAAGCTTGTACAGCAAGCACGTTACTCACTGAGACATCTCCCCAGCCCAGTAAGCCTGATTTTAAGGGCTCTTTAGGTGAAGCAGGTACAATGAGAATATGAAAACCACGGATCTCTGCCATTAAATCTGAGAGCCTTCTTTCCATGATATATACCAAAGATGAAAAGAGAAAATCGTTGGCTGATCAATGGGTACTTGGATAGCTTTCAGGAAGTGGGTTTGAACCAGGGATGTGCGAATATATGTCCCTAAATGGTCAAACCATGAGATGCCTTTGTGGCCATGGTATCTGGCGTAAGCTGTCTAGACACTCACATTTCTCCATCTGTAAGTCACTTCATTATATGCTTTACCCATTTCCCTGCTTGGACCACTAAATTCTTCTGTGTTCTGGTGACAGCTAATCCACATTAGCTCTCATTCACTTCTATGCAGGTTGTGTGACTGCAGGTTTTGGCAGGCAGGTGATTTACATTTCGGGGTCGTCCAGTCAGTCAGGATGCTATCTGTTGTGACTCATATACTCGTTTCTTTTCTGTTTCCTAGATTTTGTTTTTCCCCAAGAGCTGTTGGGCGTCAGGCCCCGCCTCATTAGCAGCATTTTGTCTTCGTGCTCCCCTCTTCATCTTTCTGTTGTGTTATGGAGGAGGTAACTTCCACCTCCCAACTCACAGCATCCCAGGATTCAGCTCAGCTATTGATATTGCTGCGTCAATCTTGTCTGTCATTTTCAAGACTCCTGTTGGTTTCACAATGACTTGCTCTTTTGTGGGAACATTGTTCTCATAGCTGTTTGCTGGGAGATCTAAAGCCCTTTAGCATTTTTTTTCTTCTCTTCCTCTAGTAACTGTTTCCTCACAAATGAGTCGCAGTAGGCACTTATAGGTTTTTTCAATGTTTGTTTCTTAGATGTGGACTCACTTTTTAAATGACACCTATTTATTTACTGTGTGTGTGTGTGCGCTCATGCTGCCATGGTCATGAGTAGCAGACAACTTGTGAGAATTGGTTCTGTCCTTCCACCATGCGATCCCCAGTGAGGCTTGGCAGCAGGCATCTTTACCCACTGAGCCACCTCAGTGGTCCATCTGCTCACTTTTGAGCTCGAGATTCTCCTTTCAACCAAGACTGGCAGGCTATGAGCCCATGGGCCAAATTCAGCACATCTGCCACTTGCCATGAGAGATGGTTTTCTCAGAGCAACCCCACCCCTGCTCCTTTATGCAGGGCCTCTGGAAACTTATCTATAGCTGCTTTTGTGTCTACGGTGATGGAACACAGTGATGTCGCAACAAAGAGCTGCACAAAGCCAAACATATTTACTCGCTGACTCTACGCAGGAAACTATAGAAGCTCTAAACTGAGCCCATTTCTTTTCATGGTCCGATAGCAGAAGTTTCCATGGATACCTTGCTTTGTAGCTTGCATATTTACATGCTCGCAAAGAAGAGCTCTGAATACAGATAGTGTAGTGGGTAACAAAGGGATGCTATTGTCATGGATGGAATTTGAGCTGTCCCTCACAGCCCCATGTCTGAATGTTTGTTCCCCAGCTGGAGAGCTACTATGGGCGAGTGAAAGGCTTAGGAGGCAGAGCTTAGCTAGAGGAACTGAGTCACTGGTGGGGAGGGGGCAGCTGGGCAGTTGATGGGGGGTATATTATCCTTGCTTGATTCCTGCATTACTCTCTGCTTCCTGGCCCCCTAGGATACAAACAATTTCTGCCCCCACCACCACCCCTGCCACACAGAGCTGTTCCACTATGCCTTTCCCATCATGACAGACCCAAACTCTTAGAAACCATGGGCTAAAACAAATCGCTTCTTTCCTTAAGTTACTTCTGTAAGGTGTTGCACCCACAGGGATGCGTGAGTTACTAATACAAACAGCACAGTGAATGTTTTAACTTTCAAATGAGAAGATTCAGCTCACACTTTCCAGAAGTCACCTGAAACACAGGTATGGGCTTAACTCTTCAGCCCTAGAAAATGCTAGTGACCCCTTTGTTAAAACTACATCTTCAGTGAACCATATATTTGTAAATCATTCTGGGGAGGAAGTGAAAATCTTGATTACTTCACTCTGCTAGTGTCAAGAGACTAGGGATTCCTCTGGCTCTGCCTATCCCCCCCAATGTCCCTCCAATCAATCAATAAGGGGGAACTTCTATAGAGAATGAGCTGGTGTTTTGAAAGTCATTCCTAAGACCTGACCTTGAAAGTAAATGTCCTAACTAATTTGTGATCCACGTTTAGGACAGTGGAGTGGAGGCCTCTTCTCCCAGCTCCTTGAAATGGAGACGTGCCCAAATGACCACGATAGAGCCCATTTGGCACAGACATTTAACTATGAGCAAGGAAGGCAGGCATGCTGTGTACTAGAGTCTTATGGAAAGAGTTTTACAATCTAGGGCACTGGGTCCAGGATTTTAGATCCAATAGGTCTGCAGAAGGATTCAAGGCTCTGTCGTTTAGACAAGTTCCCAGGTGCTACTGGCCCAGAAAGTGTGGCTGCAGGGTTTTACTGAGAAGATCAGATCTCACCCATGGAATGTGTTTTTCGCTTTAGCTATGGTCTCCCCCAGTCCTGCCCCCACTCTGTGTTCCATGTTCCCGAATTTCACCAACTTCCGGTGCATTGGTGGTGCTTACTTTGTTTTCTAACAGATTTAATTTTTTCCCAAACTACTCTTTCTTATCACTTTTATAAAGAGGAGGGAGAAAGACAGCGTCTCCATCTTCCACTTGGCTAAAATCTTCCCTTGCCATTTCTGCTTAAAGAGGAACTTGCCCCAGTCATTCACCTCTAGTACTTAGAGTGTTAAAGGTCACCCACTGTCATTTATTTTAGATAAAGGTAGTTTAACTTTGTTTATCCAAATGGTATCCATTTGTTCCACACCATTTATTCAGTCATTGTGCTGCTCTCACTGACTTTCAAAGCCACCTTTAACAAGCACTCGGTTTGGGGTCGATGTCTATGATACCAAATCTGTTGCACTGAGCCTGCTGCTTTCTTCGGCACTGTGCACTGCTTTAGTTACTAAATTCATTAACCAGGACAGTGAGTTCCCTTTCGTCAGTCTTTACTTCCAATAAGTTCTTGATGATTTTTACCCTGTCTCTTTAAAATCCCTTTACCACACTCCCTTCTCTTCATCTATCTTGGGTATTTAAATGAAGGTTTTATAAATCTGTCAACACTTTCAAAAGCAAAACTATTCCATCAATTTAGTCAAGGATCCTTATATATGGTTCTAATTTTTCTAGTTGCAGAGAGAGCCCATATACTCTTGTACTGGCTAGTTTCATGTCAACTTGACACAAGGTAGAGTTGTCGGAGAGGAGAGAGCTTCAATTGAGAAAATGCTTACTTAAGATTAGGATATAGACAAATCTGCAGAGCATTTTCTTAATTCATGATTGATGGGGAAGAATTGCAGGTTATTTGGTGGCTTTGCATACGATTGTGTAGAAAGTGTGTGTTGAGAGTTGGGAGCTTGTATGGGTTTATAGATATATGCACATTTGTGTGCAGGTATGTATACATGTTCAGGTATACATGTGTAGACCAGAGGTCAACACTGGATGTCCTATTCAAACCTTGTTTTTGTTGGTGTTGTTTTGTTTTTGTTTTGGAGTCAGACTCTCTCACTAAACCTAGTCTGGCCATCCAGCTCCAGGGATCCTCCTATTTTAACCTCCATCCCAAGCACTGGATGTGTACAGCAGTACACTGACTTGCTCTTATTTTTAAGGAGGCACTGGGGTTCTGTTCTCAGGTCTACATGCTGGCTCAGCAATCCCTTTACTGACTGAGTCATCTTCCTAGCCCTGCTTAATGGTTCTTGACTTAAAATTTACAGCAATAAGCTTGCATTATGCTAAATTTTTACAATAAATGAAGGAATGTTTAAATGCTCACTATATCAGAAATGCAGTTTGTATCTGAGCTGCCCTTCAGTAGCTGGGGAGCAGTGAGCACAGAGTAAGTAAACACTCCTTTTTTGTGTCAGCCATGGGAGGTGGACTCAGTACCTGAGTGGTATCAGAATACATCAGCCTCTTAACAATCTTCTTTAATTTAGTTTGTGTCCCAAAATGATCCTTCCAACTCTGGATGATGTTTTGCATATTGCCTTTAGTTTACAAAAGAGATGCCAAATGAGGAAACCTTATCCTTGTACTAAAATTCGGGCAAGCTTGCTGTAAAGGACATGAAAATGCTTCTTCAGTTTAGCCTTTAAAACTGTTCATACATGTACATATGAAACTTAGGGAGAAAAGGAAAATGAACTTAAGAAATCAAGCAGCTACATTCCCCTCACCCCTAAAAAATAAGAAGAAAAGAAAAAACAAAACCTCTAAACCTAAAATACCATAAAATAGAAGTAATTCTTCCTAACTAAGTCACATTAAAGATAAGATATGCCATCATTTTAAATGCCCCAAAGATGAGAAAGTATTCTGTCAGATAAACTGTTTAATTCTGCAGATGGTAAGGTTTATGTGGTTTTCAATGGTTTGAAAATGAGGTGGAATGTGTGCTTTTTAGAATCAAATAGAATAGATCAGAATGGGGGGGAGTGTTAAGGTTTCTTACTTTTGTTTTGTTTTTGTCAATTTAACACAAACTAGAGTAATTTGAGATTAGGGAACTTCAGTTGCCTCCATCAGATTGGTCTGTAAGCTAGTCTGTGGGCCATTTTCATGATTAATGATTGATGTGGGAAGGCTTAGCCCACTGTGGGTGGAGCCACCCCAGGAAGGTTCATCCTTGATAGTATAAAAAGAAAAGAAGACTGAGCAAGCTGGAAAGAATGAGCCTTCGTGGTTTTTCCGCTTCAGTTCCTTCATCTAGGTTCTCACCAGACTTGACTTCCTGCCTTGGCTTCCTTCAATGATGAACTGGGGTCAAGACCTGTAAGCCAAACGAACCCTCTCCTCCCTAATTTGTGTTTGCTCACTGTTTTCTCAGAGTAACAGAAAGCAAATAAAGACAATATGTTTGAATGCTATGGTCTGTAATTAATAGAAACTTGATTCAGAAATATGTTAGCTTAGTTGGTTGTTAGTTCCCTGCTGTAATCTCAGCACTTAATAGGGTGAGGCAAGAGGAGCCCCGGAAATTTGAGGCTAGCTCCAGGCTAGCTCATACTGAGACTTTGGCTCAGAAAAAGAGGTGGGGAGGGACAGAGGAGGCCGAGAAAAAAGTTTGGGGGGATGCATATAGATAGAAAAATGTTGACTTACATCTGGTAGCTAAAAGGAAGAGCTTGTTTCAGGAAGAGGCTGATCAGTAGTTCAGTATTTTTATTGAGTACCACTCTCTTGTTACAGGATCAATTCCATTCCAAGGTTAATTTTCTTAGTTGATATAATGCAAATTGAGCAAGAAATATACTTCGGATTCCTGTGTTCGCATGCACCAATGACAAACAGCTATATTTTTAAAAATCAAGGCACAATTTCCCAGATGTCCCTAAAAGACGTCCCATCACTTTCTCAACCACCCAGCTCCAATTTGGATCACCAGACCTTCCTTAGACCCTGGTCTCCAGAAGAGATAGATGCCCCTCCTGCCCCTGACTTGGCTCAGGTATTGAGACCATTGCGCCACACACACATACAGCTAGAGGCTCTTTTAGACCCTTTTTAAGCTTCATAACTTCCAAAACGTCTCTGGGGAAACAGAGTGAGTCTGTCAGCATGTCTTCAATGGTTTAAAAGAGCAAGAGAAGGAAACTGCCTTGTTTGCGTTCTGAGGAAACGGAGCTGGAGTCCTCAGAGCAGGTAAGAACTTAACAAGGGGTAAAACACCCTTCAGTACCATGGAGAGAGTGCTCAGGCAAAGATATGAAGAGGCAAAAAGAAAGAACTGTATCTTAAAGTCCACATCAGTCACACTTAAAAAAAAAAAAAAAAGGACCAGAGGGATGTCTCAGAAGGTAAAGGCACTCCATCCAAACCTGATGACCTGAGCTTGATCCCTGAGACCCAAATGCTGAAAGGTAAAAACCCCACCTTGCAAATTGTCCTCTGACCTCCACATGCACACACATGCCCCCACATGCATGCACACATGCATACTCAGATAAATAAACATAATTAGAAATTGAAAAATAAGTGGCTGGAGAGATGGTTCAGTGCACTGGCTGCTCTTGTAGAAAACCAAAGTTCCGTTGCCAGGTCACACATGGTGGATGGCAACCATGGTAACTCCAGCCCCATGGGATCTGATACCCTCTTCTGGTCTCTGGGGGCACTGCATACACAAGGTGCATATACATATTGCAGACCAAACACCCTTACACACAAAATAAAAATAAATCTTTAACAAAAGTATTTTTAAAAACCAGAGAGAGATTACTTGTTATACTTGTCAAAGGTGGCTATTTATATTAATTAATAAAGATTAAATGCAATTTGGAATTCTGTTTATTCTTCAGGCACACTGGACATATTTCAAGTATTTAACAGTTATATTTCGGAGGTATATAGAGCACTTCTACCATTGCAGAAAAATACTACTAGACCATGCTGGTCTAGTGCAGGGTCAGCAAACTAGAGTCCACAGACCAAATACCACCCCAGCACGTATTTTTATATAGCTTGCTAAGTAAAAGTGGTTTTTATATTTTTAAATGCTTGGCAGAAAAAAGGAATATTTTATGGCATGAAGGTTATATGAAATTCAAATTTTAGTTCCCAGAAATAAGATGTTTTTAAACTTGGCTATGCTTATTCACATGTGTGTTGTGGTCATAACTGCCTTTATACCACAATGGTCTGAGTAACTGGGAGAGACCATAAAATCACAAAGCCTAAAATATGTACAGTCTGATCCCTTAAGACAAGTTAACCAGGATCTGAGCTTCGGGAATAGGGTGACCCTATCCATCAGACCCACTGGTCGGGAAATGGTGGTGGATTCCTTATTTTCCTAAGGGCCTAAGATGGGACCTGAGTGAAATTGAAGAGCTGTTGGGAAGGAGCAAATAGGCAGTAATGTTGGGATACCACCAGCAAGACCCACCGGATCTGGCAGGGAGCACACTAATGCTTAACCTCTGTGTGGAAAGAGCTCACAGGCGGCAGAATCTCTAACTTAACAAAGATTGTTTCTTGCCACAGCCCTGAAACCTGTCCTGACTTAGCCACAGAACTTTGATTCTACTTTATGTTCCTGATCTTACCCAAGGTTCATGTCATCTTAGTCATGAAAAATAAATTTTGCATTCAGTTAGTGTCATTGTCACTGCTTGCATATTATGCAAAATGTCATTCCATTTCCTTGTGTCATAACCTTCATTATCACTTTTTCTTCTTCCTACTTTCCCTCTCTCTTCAGTAGCTCCCTGCAATGAGTTAGCTACTTTATTTCCTAGCCCTTGCTTGCATGTCTTATTTTATTTATAGTCATGTGCATATATGTACATGCATGCATGTATATATGTGTTCATGTATGTGTGCATGTGTATGTATTGTGTGTATGTGTGTGTGTACATCTATGTGTATGTGCCTTAGTTGGGTTTTTTGCTGTGAGGAGACCCCATGACCATGACAACTCTTACAAAGAATACATTTAATTGTGGTGGTGGCTTACAGTTTCAGAGGTTCAGTCCGTTATCATCATGACAGGGAACATGACGCCGTGTCGGCAGATGTGGTGTTGACTATATTTTGATCAGAAGGTAGCAGGACGTTGACTTATTGTCACATTGAGTGAAGTTTGAGAAACCTCAAAGCCAGAGCCACAGTGACACACTTTCTCCAAGAAGACCACACCTACTCCAAGAAGGCCACACCTCCTAGTAGTGCCAATCCCTCATTTTCTTTCACATCTCAAGTGTTAGTGTGTGTGTGTGTGTGTGTGTATGTGTGTGTGCCTTCATGAGTTTATGTGTACCACCTGTGT
>JAQHUG010000177.1:3733852-3767962 GCA_028555095.1 Dicrostonyx torquatus
AAACCAAATCCAACAAAACAAAACAAAAAACAAGAAAAAACCTCATGCATGCTTTTCATCTGCACTTATAGTACACTTATAGACAGTGCCTAAAGTGGGCCAGTATCTTAAAGGCAATAGCTGAAGGAGTTCTCACGACATCAGTGTTGTGACTTATGAATTCTTTGGTTTGGGTATCTCTTCTGCTTTTCTTTTTCTTTTTGGAGGAGGGGTCTTCTTACTGAGGGTTCTTCTCTTAAAGGCTCAATCCCCATTACTTCCTGGGGAGGACAAACTGAACTAACTGCTTTTGGAAATAATTTCTGCAACAACCATTGTGCTCTGCTTGCTTCCCTGTAGGACTTTTAATGTTGTACTATATTTTATATTATAATTTTAACATCATACCATGGGGATAAATAAGAAAGGGTATGACTTAGAGTGATGTGTGTATGTATCTAGTTGATAAGGGGAGACTTGTGGCAGCTATTCTTGTTGTCAACTTGACACACCAGCAAAGAGAAAATCTTAACTGAGGAATTGCTACCATCAGACCGCCCTATGGACCTACATGGAGCGCATTGTCTTGATTACTGATTTGTGCAGGAGTGCCTAGCCCACGGTAAGTGGGGTGCCACCCCCAGGCAGGTGATTCTCCGTGTTACACATCTTCCCCCACCACTCTTTCCACCTCTGTTTCTCTATTTGAGATAACATCTATGCTTTTTTATTCTGACTTCTTCCTTTACCAGCTTGTATTGAAGCAGACTCTGACCCTCCATCTTACCCAAGCTTAATCCCCTTCTTTCTAAAAGCCTCCTCTGATATTTCTTTCAAGTCCTGTCTCTTGGTACCAAATTCCTTTCATTTTTGTATGTTTGAGTAAGTCTTTTTTTCCTTTTTTTTTAAAAAAGGTATTTATTGTATTCTTTGAGAAATATATATATATAGAGAGAGAGAGAGGGGGGAGAGAGAGAGAGAGAGAGAGAGAGAGGAATGGAGGGAGGGAGAGAGAAGAAGGGAGGGAGGAAGGAAGAGGGGAGGGAGGGAGTTCATGTGTATGGAAGTGCCCACAGAGGCCAGCCTATGGTACTGAGTCTCTGGACCTGCACGTGCAGGCTGTAGAATCTGACTCCTCTACAAGAACAGTATGCATTCTTAAAGGACTGAGCCATTTCTCCATGCCCCTCTTTACTCTTAAAGGACAATTTCACACAGAATAGTATTCCTGGTGGTGGGGAATAGTTCTGTCAAAATGTTTAATATTTTACTCTGTTTTCTTTTTGTGTGTGACTTCTCAGAAGTCAGGTGGGATTGTTTTTTGGAAGGCTGGCCTCTTTATTCTCCCTCTTTGTTATTCTGGGATTTTTTTTTCCTGTTGTATTTTCTGTGGTTTGAAAGGGATATGCCCAGGGCTAGTTTTCTGATATTTATCCTACTTAGTTTTTTGTTTGTTTATTTGTTTTAAGGACTAGTTTTCTGATATTTATCCTGCTTAGTTTTTTGTTTGTTTGTTTTATACTTTTTCAGCTGTCACTCAATTTCTACTATTAATTTAGGGAAAATTATCAGTCATTTTTCAGAATATTCTGCTCCCTTCTGTTTTTCTCCTTGTAGTGTTTCATATATTCTGTTGCACCATTTAAAACTATAGAAAATTTAATATTATTGGAAGTTTGCTTATTTCTGCCCCCCTTATAGTTTTGTAAGTTTCTACTGTAATATTCTCAAGATCGGTGGGATTTCCTTAGCCGTGCCTAGTCTACCAGAACATGAGCTAGAAACAGTGTTTGCTTCCTCCATGGCCGTTTTGATTTCTAGTCTTTCTCTGTCTCTCTTTCCACTTAAAATCTTATCTCTCCTTTGCCCATTTGTTCTTTCCTGGTATCTGGTTTGCCCATGATAGTCACTTGCATATTAAATGTAGATATTTTAAAATTCTAAACTGATAATATCAACGTCCCTGGTACAGATGAATCTAATTCTAAAGTTTGCCTTCTCTCTTCAAGTTAGTTTTTGTTTGTTTTGCCTTGTTATGTGTTTGTGTTTTTATTTTTTGTGACTTTGCTATCTAGACACAGTATTTTGGGAGGAACCTGCTGTAAATAGGCCTTTGGTCATGGGGTGTAGATGAGAAAAGGCAAATGTTTTGTAGTCCGATGATTTAAGTTTTGATCTTTTAGTGAGCTTTGGCCCTGGATTCTGAACTTCACAAATGCTTCTTAGTGTCTCCACTGCATACCCACTGGATAGTGCTAGAAGATGCTGGATTATGTATTTCCTTTCTTTGGTCCATTGGTTGATATGTTTGTTTTGAGACGGAGTCTCTCATATCCCAGGCTAACCTTGAGCTCTCTAAGTAACTGAGGGTAACCTTGGATTTCTGATCCTCCTGCTTCTGCGTCTCAAGGGCTGGGATTATGGATGTGTGTCACCCTACCAAGTTAATGCAGTGATGGTCTTTGTACATGGTAGGCAAGCTCAGGGCCATTGGACTTTACGAGAAAAGCCACAGTTAAGTTCTGGTCAGTTTCTCTTGAGGGCAGAGCGCGGTAAGAAGAACAAAACACTATCGCGTGTTTCCAAAACAGTGCCTTTTTCTCTGTCACTGCTGAACTACGACAGGACTTTTCTCTGGTACAGTGAGAACGTGGTGGAGCACTAAGAGGTAAGTTCACACGGACAAGTGATGCTCTGATGGCTTCCTTTCCCTGAGATTCGTGCACACGACGCCACCAGTCAGTCGTCACTTCCGGTTTAGATTTTCCTGTGCAGTTTTGTGAACGAGGTCTGTCTGCCTGTCTGCTTCTCTGGTTTGCGGGTGTGACAGTTTGGTTTCACGTCTCTTCAAACACGGATTCATTCAGGAGCCTCTGCTGCTGCCTTGTCTCCCAAACTTCTCACACACGGCTTCGGAAGTCCTATAATCGCTTCTCATCTGCTTACGGTGCCATGGCTGTGGTGTGGAGGGTTTGGTGGAAATGAACTACGCTTAGAGCAATTCTTCTCAAGATGGTTCTCTTCTCTAGAGAATTTGAGATGAGTCGGATTCTAAAATGCTTTAGCTTTCTTTTTCTCCTCCCAGCGCGTTTATTTAGATGGAGTTTCACACCAACTCAGACAGACAAGAACAACAAAGCACCATCCACAGGGTGAGCATGCTTTGGATTTGAAGCGCTGACCCGCATTGCACAAATGCTGTAAGATGACACACTGGCTCCAGTGAGTTGCCAGGGAATAATGTTTGTGGATATTAAGTAAATATGAAAAGCAATAGAGTTGAGCTAACAAAATGGGGTGGCAAGTGAGATTATTTGAAATTGACTCCATTTGGGGAACGCAGTCATGATACTGAAGCAGGAGCCTGGTACAAGCTCACAAGTGCTTCTGATTGCTAATAGGTTTGGAATGGAGCAAATTGTAGATTTTGAAATTTGTGTTGTCCCCAGAGCTATTATCGTCTTTTAAAAAAATACAAAAGCGAGAATGGACTTTAATGAAAGCATTAATAGCTTTTGGCAGAAATGGAACCTAACGCGCACGGGAACCTAGTGAAAGAGCGCACTACCGCACCTTCTGCTAACCAAGGCGCAAGCAGCCACAGGTGCTTACATCAGAAAGGCCGTCATGCATCGCTGGAGGCAGGGAGGCTGCCAAGTTCCCTAAGAAATGGACTGCGGGAGCCAAATGGGAATGGATTTCAGAACAGACAAAACAAAGAATATCAGGGGCGTGCTTACCGGTGCTCTGCTTTCCTCCCTGCTTCTCCTAGCGTGTAAGGCCAGATCTTCAGGTGAGTAATAGGACAGTAAGGGTCACAGCGGAGAGCAGCGCTTCCACAGGGCCTTCTCGTCCATCTGCCCAGTGCACTCTCTCCTGCCGCCAGGCTCGGAAGAGCTCCTGTAGCTGCCTCCATTTCTACATCTTTTAGCATCAAGTTCAGTCTCCAGTCTTCCTAGCACCGCTGAAACTGGAAGAAGTCGGGTTGGGATTGATTGGTTTCTTCCCTTCCTACTTGAAAGGATTTCATTTGGGAGAGAGAGACAAGGAGAAAGAGTCCCTGGTTACCATTTGAGTATAACATGCTGACGCCATTCTTACCTCACACATTTGAGTCCCCTCTGCGCACCCCCGCTCCCCCCCATCCTTTGAAGCTCTTTGAAGACAAAAAAAGGCCGTCCATCCCTTGCCCAGAAAAGTTCCAAATGCAAAGCTGTCTTTTCAAGTGAGGTTTTAATCGCCCAGAAACAAGTATGCCTCGTGGTTTCCTTTGTGTGGCTGGCACACAGAGGCCATCCATTTTTAAAATTGAAGATCTTAGTTTTCACCACATGAAGATTATGTGTCTAGATACCCCGGAAGAGAAGGGGTTCCTGATAACCATATTAAAATCATAAAAATACCATCATGCCTTTCAAGGTAGAGTCAGGTTTAGTTCATCAGAATTGGTTTGCAAGATTCCATTTGTTTCTGTGTTTAAAATAGTGTCAGGTTGACAAGTCTTTTGTTCCTACAGTATCAGAGTGGCTTCTATTATAATCTGTGTGATACTGGAACAATACAGATAAGCTAAACGTGGCTTAATCAATTCTGACTCCTCTGATCTGACTGATATTTTCGCATGGATTTTGATTAATCAGAAATGTATAGAATATTCATGCCCTCATCTCCCAGTTATGACAGGTTCAGACTTTGTTTTCTTATGTTCAGAACGATGCCACAATTCAAAGTGTCCCTTTCATCTGACATACTACTAATTGAAGGATGTCTTTTGTGAAATAACAGAATAGCCTACTGGCTTTGTACTTTTGAAAAGGGAAATGTGGTTTAGAAAAAGCTCCTGCAATGTGCTAGAAGGATAACTAAATTCACTGTGATATGATTTACATCCTCTCAACTTCAGAAAATTCTGGAGGTTTTATTGATTCGATAAAAAGAACAATAGGAAAATATCCATAAAGGACTTTGTAGCATATGTCAAAGGATAAAACCCAGCATGGAAGGCATGATTTATTTATCTTTGAGAGGAATAGGCTTTTCTGTTCTTTATCAGGACCTGTTATAAAAATGTGTGGAAATCATGCCAAAGAAAAGACCAAGGTATGTGGAAGGATAGAATGAGACCCCGCCTCAAACACACATCAGATCTATGATGTCAGTCTCACAAAAAACAGGACGTGTACGCGTGCATGCACACACACCAAAAAGCAAGTCTATACTGTTATTTGCCCTATTAGAGATCTATTAGAGATGGCAGGAGTTCCAAACATGCTCTTGCCTAGACAGAAGTGAAGCTGGACCCTGATGGAACCTCACTCAGAGGCTGGGGAGATGGCTTGGTACTTACAAGTGTTCTTAACCTCTTGGAGAGAAACAGTGTCTGCTTCCCAGAAGCTATATGTGGCAGAACACTGCTACCTATAACCACAGTTCCAGGGTATCCGACACCATCTTCTGGCCTTTTCAGATACTTTACACATAGAGTAGAAATATTTACATTCAGACAGACACACACACACAAAAGCAAATAGATACTTAAAAAAAAGAATTTACCTAAAGTCATTTAAAAAAAATAAAAGGTAAAACAAAACCAAACCCGAGTATAGGTTAGTAATGTAAATAGCATAGAACCTCTTGACTTTCACACACTCGTATAACCCTTCCCACTCACACTGCCGTGTGCTCTCACACACAGAAATAATGCTGAGGTTTGGAAAAGCACCCATTGACAGCAGTGTTCTCAAGAGCCGAGTGGCAGGACTGTGGGAAGGTGGAGATCTCCACCCATTTTATGGCAGTCCCCTACTTCTCCGTGGAACAGGACTCTTAAAAGGGGGAAGCAAGCACTCTTACCCTCAGACACTGGTGAAAACCCACTAAAACTGAGAAAAAAAAACAGAAAAAAAAAAGCATGAAAACTGGTGTGGGATAATTGTCTGTATTCTGTCAATCATGCTTTAAATAAATGCTAATTGGCCAGACAGGAAGCATAGGTGGGAAAACCAGACAGGAAGTATAGGTGAGAACAGGAGAGTTCTGGGAAGCAGGAAGCTCCCTCACCATTCCTGCACAGACCACCGAAGAGGCAACATATGATGAGAAAGGTACCAAGCCATAAGAACAATGGGTTAATATAAATTATAAGAGCTAGTAAGAAGCCTGAGCTAATGGGCCAATCAGTTTATAATCTTTTTGTTTGTTTGTTTTGGTTTTTCAAGAGACCTCTGTGTGATTTTCCTTGGGGATTGCTGGCTGTGGGGTACCGGGCAGGACAGAAACCCCAACAAGCCGGCCCTCATGTTACAGAAAACTTCTAAACTTGAAGGAAAGAGGGCAAGTGAGAAGGCAGTAATAGCTCTCCAGACTCAGAGGCACAATGACTACCTCTGTCTGAGGCACTATCTGAACAGCAAACAGTATCCTTGTTGCCACCACCCCACTAACAAATGTTAAAGACCAGCAGAAACTGCTGGGCTAATTATGAGAAAAGACACCGGTCTCTCAAGTTCAACAGGAAGCTATCATCATCAAGGCTGAAGCAGACACTGACAACCTTTATCAATACCCCATCCTGAGTACAAGTCAGTGGACAAATGTGTAGCAGATGGTGCACTATAAACAGTTAATAGCCACAGTAAGTCCTAACATAATTCAATTTCTTACTAGAGTGATGTAAAGCTCTTAAAGACGTGATGGCTCAGCAATTAAGAACACTGCCTGCTCTTCCAAAGGTACTGAGTTCAATTCCCAGCAGCCGCATGGTGGATCACAGCCATCTGTAATGAGATCTGGTATCCTCTTGAGGAAGAGGCCTGGTTAGTCATCCTCATCCACTTAGACCAGAAACCCAATATGGACAAGTTTAACAGAATCGCCATATACAGACTGCCCATGCATGTGTCAGCATTGCCAGGACATAAATTTCAGTTCAATTTCATAGGAAAGGCACTCTCATTCCCAGTCACAAACCTATGCATTTCAGCCTCCACTACTCTATGCAGCTTTCAGTAGACATTATGAGCTATTGAGAATGACCACACACAAGTAAAATAACACATTACAAAGAGATAAACCAGACAACAAAATCAGGCTCAACTATGCAACATATTGAAACTTTCAAAGAAATAAAATAATTGGTGAATCTGTTAAAGATTCTAGTTTTTTTAAAAAATCCTTTTAATTAGCAATAATCATCCATAAGATAAACCATGTCAGCTTCAAAAAGAACGACGGTATAGGGGAGAAGGTGGCTCATCTAGACAGGGGATGGAAAGCATAGGCAAATATCACATGGAAGAGTTGAAGAAGACAAAGGCTCCATAGAGGTCTCAACAGGACTCAACCCAACTGAGGAAAGGATTGATGAATTTCAAACTGTGTCAACAGAAATGACCAAACCTGGAGTACAGAGTTGCACTAAATATGGCAGGGAAGAAGCGGGTGTTTAAGAGCAGTGGGGAAACGAATGGTTTAGCACAGATAACTTAGAATTCTAGAAGCAGAAAAGAGAAAAGGAAAGAATCAATAAGAGCTGATTTTCCCCCAAGTAAATGAGAGGTAGGACATCGCAAAGCCAGCATCCGTGTTAGGAGTGGGGGTAGGATCATGAGGTTTTCCTGTTAGAGAGTAACCCAGGCTACATAGTAAGGCCACATATATATTTTTTAAGTTCAAAGAAAGACAAGATAAATATAGTCCTGTATATAACCACATCACATCTAAAATGATAAAATCCAAAAACAAGGGAATGATCTTAAAGCAGCTAAGGGAAAATAAATAAATAATATTACATATTGAAGTAAAACAAAATACAAATTACAGCAGATTTATTGTTGGAAACCATACAAACCAAAATCTATCAAAATAACAAGAATTCGAAGAACAAGAAAATGTCAACCCAAATGCTATACTTGGAGAAATATCTTTGAAGGATGAAGAGAAATAAGTTTTTTTAAATAAGACAAACAAAACATATTACTTTCTGCCAGTATATCAACCCTGCAGGAAAAGTTGTCAAAGTTTTAGTCAGAAGGAATAGAATATAAGACAAAAACTTTGACCTATACAAAATTAAGAACTTTGGCATGGAACAAATTTTCATTTAGATCTTCTGACATGTAATAGGGTATCTAAAAGAAAAGTAATTGATTTTCAAAATTAATAGACTTTTAAAAACAAAATTCAACATCTATTCCTGATTATAAACTCATGTTCTTTGAAGACAAAAGGCACCTTGAAGGAGACTATAGTTAGCAGCACTGGGGAAGCCTGCATGCCTCCTGTCTCCTAAGATATGGGCAGCGGGCAGCACCCTTCCTTTCACTCCTTTAGCACACTAAAAGTCCTAGGGATGCCAATGAGCAATTAAAGAAATAAAAAGGTCACAGATTTCAAAAGAAATGATAACCATCTCCAGTTATAGATAACAGCTTTTTATAGTCTGAAATCTGAATGGATGTACAAAAGAGGTCATAGGGCGGTGGTGGCGCACGCCTTTAATCCCAGCACTCGGGAGGCAGAGGCAGGCAGATCTCTGTGAGTTCGAGACCAGCCTGGTCTACAAGAGCTAGTTCCAGGACAGGCTGCAAAGCCACAGAGAAACCCTGTCTCGAAAAACCAAAAAAACAAACAAAAAAAAAAAAACTATGTTCTGTAAGGATGTAAGATACATGATGAATATATAAAATTTACTTGCATCTTTCCATATAAATTAGAATTGATGTTTAAAAACAATACTGTTTACAATAACAACATGTGCAGAATTAGTATCTTAAAAATTAAAAATATTGGTTTTAAAAATACAACAGCAACGAAGCCAGAGCGATTAATATGTTCATGAATTGAATAACTTGTTAACATGGCAATTCTTTTCAAATTGATCTAGAGGTTCAAAGAAATCCCTATAAAATCCTTAAAGGGATCTTCCATTGATATTGACCAGTCATTTGTAGCTTTTATATAAAATAGGAAAGGGATAAGATACCCAAAAGAGTTTTGGAAAAGAATAAATTTGCAGGACAAACCTTACTGAGCAGTTGTAACAATGCAGGCAGTGTGCTGCTGTTAATGGAATGAACCCATAGATCAATGGGGCAGAGTAAAGATGACAGAAGCAGGGGCCAGGAGTTGAGGAGGTGGCTCAATCAGTAAAATGTTTTCCATCCATGAACGGGGACCCAAATTTGACTCCCAGAATTCATTTAAAAAGTGCCAGGCCTGGTGGAACGCACTTATATTCCCACAGCTGCAAAGGCAGACACAGGTGGATCCCTGAGGCTTACTTTCCAGTCAGCCTCACCAAGCTGGTAAGCTCCAGGTAAAGAAGAAACTCTTGTTTTGATTTTGTCTTAATGGTGCACGGTGCAACCTGGGGTTGTTTGCTGCTCCCTGCACACACAAGTCATATGAACATGCACAGCCACCCCCAGACATGATTGTACACACTAACATGTAGCACACCAGCATACCACCAGAAAGGTACCCATATGCCCCTATGTGGCAACTTAAGGAGAAATGAGGGTAGGCATCATCTCAGTAAATAGTGCTTGTTTATATTCAAATGGAACAGAACAGAGAACAAGCTTACTTACAAAATCAAGAGAAAAGGAAAGCTTTCATGATCACTGTTATGCCCCAAGCTCCTAGAACCATTATCAAAAGAATGTAAGTGGATAAATTAGTAAAAGGACTTTGTTTTTAAAACAGGGGAAACAACACAATCCTCTTTAGACAACCTGGTCCAACCAATGACACAGATAGATCACTAATGCATGCTGCTGAATGAGTACCATGACTTCAGTCATGTGACACTCTGGGACAGGTGGAGCTGCAGCCTGCAGAGCAGATTGGTCCTCACAGGTCTTAGAAGGTATGGAGGGCAGACTGAAGGAGTGGCAGGAGCCAGTATTTCATTGTTAGGAGGCCATTCTGAGTCCTCCGGGGTTCTTCATCTTAAATCTTGTATCTTCCATATACAACTTCATTTGTCAAAACCCATAGACCTGTGAATCAGGAAGATTGGATTTTACTATCTGTAGGCTTAAAATTAAATTGTGAAAAAAAAGGAGCAGAGTCCATCACTTTTATGAATGACACATCTTTTGTGTTCTCTGACATACCTGTATTTCAAAGCGTGGGTGTCTTATTGCCTCTCAGTCACCTCCCTTTCTCTCACCTGTTCAGTTTAGAACTTCAGCAATGCTATAGCCACTAGCTATGTGAGTATGTCTGTCACCTAAGCTATGACTAGCACAAATAGAAATGTGCCGTATGTGTAAAATACATACCAAATTTCCAAGCCTTTGGGGACAAAAGAAGTTAAAATATATTACTTACATATTCATGTTGATTATACTTGACATTAAAAATTTGATATATTGGGTTAAGTGAAATATATCTACTTTTTAGAGTTACTTTTTTGGTGTGTGTGTGTGAGGTTTTTTGAGACAGGGTTTCTCTGTGTATCTCCGGCTGTCCTGGAACTCACACTGTAGACCAGACTGGCCTTGAACTCACAGAGATCTGCCTGCCTCTGCCTCCCTGAGTGCCAGGATTAAAATTGTGCACCACCGCTGACCAGTTACTTTTTTAAAACTTCAAGATTATATTTGTGGCTCACATTTTGATTTCATGGGACATCGTTCATGTAAAGATTCCACAGTGTGTAGCCAGCTCTGATTCTCCAAGATGATGAGCTTAAGTTCTTTGGGATAGACCGACCTTGGGTCCTGGAGTTACTTCTTGAGTCATGGGCATTGCTTTCCTCATTGTTATCTTCTCCCACTCTCTCTTATCCTCTTCAGGAATCTAGTAAGAGTGATAATCGCACCCACCTGAGCGTTTCCATTGGGCAACACGAGTGTTTGAATACTCCTGTGGGAGAGGGCTCCTGTCCTCACAGAACCCACATCCACCAATAGAAACTTGTTGTGGAATATTATTTTAACAGGGCAAAGATTTGCTACATTTGTTTATGCTGTGGAATATTACTTTAGCCATGTGAAGGTGAGTTATATTGGCTTCTGCTGCCTTTGTTAATGATGTAAAGATGTGTTTCACTTGTTTATGCTGTATCTGTTTAATTATGTGAAGATGTGTTGCATTTGTTTCACCTTGCCTGCCTAAGGCACCTGATTGGTCTAATAAAGAGCCAAACAGCCAATAGCCAGGCAGGAAAAAGGATAGGCAGGACTGATAGACAGAATAAATAGGAGGAGAAAGAATAGCGGAAAGGAGAAGGAGAAGAGAATTAGGGAGAGAGGGAAACGCCCAGGGCTAGAAGCAAGACAGCCACCAGCTGGAAGCAAGAAGCAGCGAAAGGAAGGTACACAAAAAGAAAAGGTTAAAAAGGCCCAAGGCAAAAATGTAGATAAAGAGAAACACATTAAGTTAAAAAGAGCTTACCAGAAATGAGCCTAAGGTAGGCTGAACATTCAAAACTAATAATAAAACTCTGCGTTATGATTTGGGTGCTAGTTGGTGGCTAAAAGAAAAACTCTGGCACAGAAACTTTCTATACAATTTGAGTCACTGAAATAAATCATGTTTTATGACTACCTTGGTTCAAGAACTAGGGCAGGAAGGTATCCTCTTCATTTTGTTGACAAAGGTTTTTTCTGTGCTCAGAATGGCATGAATAACAAGCCTGGGATGGTTGATAAGAAGGGATAGTCCTGCAGCCATTATTCCTCTGAACCTGGAAGGAATTTGAGCTTGTGAATCCCAAGTCAGCCCTGCTCCTCAGTCTTACAGGGAGGATGCTTAGGGTGGGGAGTGACTTCTCTGACATGGCTTGATGGGGTACAAGCTGGGGCTCTCTTTGCATCCAGTTCTCTTGCCTGGCACCGCTACAAACAAACCTGCCTTGACTTGGACAGTTTGCAGACTCCTGCAGGACTCTATGACAACACTACATCATCAGTTATCAAGAATCATCCCCTGATGCTATTCCCAAACGCCACTGCATGTGCCTCCAGGAATACCATGCGCCATTCCTCCCCTGAGATACCTGAGATGGTTCATTTAAAACCTTGCTTCATCTCTCCTATACTCTTCCCTTGGGCTGAATGACGTTATTATTGTATAAAGAGTTTGCATATGAATTCATCTCTGTACCATGGTCAGGAACTGGGAGACTTTGTGTCAGTCTAGAATCAAGTTGCTAGAAATGCTGAGGCATGCGTGGATTATGAGTCCTTCTCCTGTTCTAGGATTCCTACGTCTTACAACCTTTTATCTTTATCTAAGATCCCTCTGAGCACCTAACTTACAGGGAGTGTCAAGTGCAGAACTTGGCACGTGAGAGCGCCCCCGCGAATTCTTGTTTCAACAAGCATTCCTTGCTGTTTTCCATCTTCTTCTCCAAGTCTGTGTAGCCCTACTTTGCTATTAAAGTTTCACTCAGGTCACTGTGCGAAGAGGGAAGTCAAAATCGATGTAATGCTGTAGCTTTCCTTGGTTAGCTCTCCTGTCTCCTTTGTGCCAATTTGTGACTAACTTTGGCTGATAAATGTCCCCACACCATTCTGATTTAGTATGACATGTGAGCTTTCGTGAACAGAGAATAATTCACCTCCCCTTCCCAACTGATGATGAAACTGTTCCTTAGATCTCACTTCATCCACCCTCTGTGCAGTTTCCCATAGCCCAATACTTCGTAGTCTATCTACAACCTTTTTTATGATCCCATAGCTAATTTTGCAAATAAAATTTCCTGAGCCACATCAAATCTTTTATCACCATAAGATATATTATTATAGTCTCCTGAGTTTCTCCTTCATCTATTCATAACTCTGAAAAAAAAACAATAAAAACACTATGGGGAATGGCTTGTTTCCTTGAAGTCCAAGCTACTTACTGCTTTTGACAGCATCTCCTTCCTGGCATTTAGAGTGTACATGTGTATACACATGTAAATGCATGCTATTGTGATCCTGACAGTATCTCCCTTTCTTCTTTCTTGTGTCACAGATCAGGCTGTGGTTCATAGTCACTGCACTCTACTCTGGCTGATGGTTTTTCTAATTCCAAGCCAAGTCTGGGTCCCAGGGATTGCTATGCGACTCTTTCAGATCAACAGCTCCCTTCTGAGGGACACAGGCCCATGCCAAGGAGGTCCCTGTCCTCCTGTCCAGACATCCAGAGGGAAGCACGAGAATCCCGGATTCAGTCATCACTGGAAATTCTCTTTTTGATTTTTCTGGAAATATATACAGGGTTGCTAGGAATGAAAAAATTGCAGAAATCAATTCAGAACAGAAATGCTGCCTCATTTATGTGTGTCCTGATATAAATTGGGGGAAAAAACTCCTAGATATTTAACTTATTTTTATAGCTTATCTTTTAAAGAAAGGAAACTGATGTTTACTGAATGTTCATCCTACCCGGCTAAACCTTCTTTTAGCTTTCATTTAGTTCACACAACCCTTATGTATGTTTTATTAGAAACTTATAGAAGATACTATAGACACTGCAGTCACACAATTATGCCCCAGGCCAAGGGGCAAAGGGTATGACTGGGACTCATGTTCAAACTACGTAACTTCAGAAATGTGTCATTTCCCCAATCGATGGTAGTTTTATTTTGCAGCAAGTCATTCCAGCACCACAGATAAGTCTCACAACTACTCTGAGCCCGGTTGCCTCCCGTGTACAATGAGGAAGACGGAGTAGCTCACTGCTGAGTTTGCTTTTCACTCTAACAGTCTGTAAACCTTGGAGAAATTCATTGGAGGCAGAAGGGAGAGTAGACTGTCCTTCCTAGAGGTAAATATTAAGTAAAAGGAAGAGGAATGGAACAGGGAAGTGGGGGAGAAAAGAAAGACACTCCCCTAAGTGGGGGAGACTGAGATGGGACTGTCACGCAAATTCAGAAGTTTAAGACCAGCTTGAGCAATATAAAGAAACTCTAAACGACCACCTGAATTTAGAACTTTATGGTTTCCAAGCTGTTAACTCTAACCTTGACTCACTTTAGTTTTCCACGTAATTCAAAAGAGACTTCCAAAGACAGTTCTGCTTTTTTAATTAATCATTTTAACTATCACTTTAATCACTTGTCTGTTTGTGTGTGTGTGTATGTATTATGTATGAGCTTGCCATGTGTGAGCTTGCCTGTGTGTGCATATGCATAGAGCAGAAGTTGATATCAAGCATCTTCCTCTATTGCTGTATACCTTATTTTGAAGGACAGGGTCATTCGTTGTCTTCACCCATTCCCCTCTCTCTCCTGCTCTGAGGTTACAGATAAATGCCACTGTCCCCAGCTTTTAAGTGAGCGTTGGGATTCGAACTCAGACCCTTATGCTTACATAGCAACCTTTACCCATTGAGCCATCTCCCCAGTCTCCCACAGAGAAGTCTCAAACATCAGGCCCAGTCCTCTGAAAAACAGGATTCTGTCTCCAGAAATCATCATCACTGAAAGAATTTAAACCAACATATGATACTCTCATTTCATCTGCATGCCTTTCCGGTTTCCTTCCTGTATACACAGTAGAGCAGAAACCTTTCCATATAACCTGTACCTTTGTAGGAAGGAAAATGATGAGAGCTGTGAAAGGCGCTGTCCCTGATGTGGCTGAGGACATTCTCAGTGCCTCCCCTCTCTTCCTCCCTCCCTCCCTCCCTTCCTGTCTCCCTTCCTGTCTCCTTCCCTCTCTCCCTCTCTCCCTATTTTCCTTCCTTCCTCTCCCTCCCTTTCCACCTTTCTTCTTTCCTTTCCCTTCCCCCTCCCTTCATCCTTATTTGGGGAAAGGGAACAAATTTTTGCTTCTGAAACTGCTGTGTCCTGATTTGCAGTTTTCATAAAGTAGTACCATATTTTGAAGAATTTCTTGGGTACAGTTTTACATAAAAATTCTCTGTGTTTCTATGGAGTAATGTCAATCTGAATTCTGATGCCCTGTGTTGAAACAAGTACCTTAAACAGTTTGACTACAATTAAGTCTAATCAGGTAGGTTCCTGTGAACATTTTGAGGAATAAATAAATGTGAATAGCTAGTAAGAAACCAAGGACCAAAGTATTCCTTTAATCACATTGTAAAATATGTGCATTTCTGAACATTGAGATTCATGTAATTTGACTTGATTGAACTAGAAACTCCCAGGAAGAGCTTGATTTCCAGTCCATTATCCATGCCACAGAGGCTTGGATGAACCCTTTCCCATCAAAGGTGAAGGCATGCTGCCACTCACTGACAAGCAGAGGGGCTTCTTCGTCCTCTCATTTCCACTGTCTGAGCCATAGCTGGCAGCAGCACAGCATTCTAATACACTGTGCCAGCCCACACACTCCTAGAATGTCTACATGGGTTCTTCCTTCAGAATGCCATCCTGTGCCAGGAACACGAAAGGCTGGGGAATCTAAGACAGCAATACTACTGCATACCGCAGACACAGAGTGGTAAATACTGAGCTGCTAGGAGTCTCGGTTTTCCTACCTTTAAAGTGGGAGCAATACTTACTGATCTGATATGGTAAGAATAAAATAATAAAATAGAAAAGAAGTGGGCTGTTGAGATCACTCAGCAGGTAAAGGTACTTGCTACCAAGCCTGATGACCTAAGCTTGAGTCCCAAGGCTCATGCCACAGAACAGAAATGGCTCCTCAAGTTGTCCTCTTACATCTGTGTGTGCACTATAGTGCCCGCGCGTGCGCGCGCACACACACACACACACACACACACACACACACACACACACACCCCTTCCTCCTTTCTCTAACTCTTCATGCCAAATGGCTTTAAATAACATGTATCTTCTATTATCAGACAATATATGGTCTCCTCTTAAATATAACCTGGATGAATGGCCTATAGCTAGGCAATAGAGGGATAGGAGGGGCTGGCAGGCAGAGAGAATAAGTAGGAGAAACAATCTAGGCTTGAGGAAATGAAAGAGACAGAGAAGAGAGAGAATGAGGGAGAAAGAGAAGGAGGTGCCTGGGACTTGCCAGCCAGGCAGTTTCCAGACAGACAGACACGGACTAAGACATACAGGATGAAAGAAAGGCAAAATATAGACGAAGAGAAACAGGTCAAAGTTACTGGAGCTAGTGGGACAAGCATAAAATAAGGCTAAGCACTCATAATTAATAATAAGTCTCTGTGTCATGATTTGGGAACTGGTTGGTATCCCGAAAGAAAGCCTGCTACACCTCAGAACCTACCTAAAGAGATGTATAGAACAAGCAGCATGTGCCTCCAATCTCATGCTGGGAGGGTCGCGTCAGCAGGCTCTCTAGGATTAACTGGTCAGGTCAGCTAGTCTAGCTGAGTTGATGAACTCCGTGTTCAGTGAAAGGCCCTGTCTTGAAAAGTAAGATGGAGAGTCACTGAAAGACACTGACATTGGCCACTGGCTGTTGGTCTCTACATGTCCACACACATACGAACACATACATACTCAAAAGTGAGTGAAAGAACAAGCAAGCAAAGGCTTTCAGATACTTCATCCTCAAGAGGCTCTTCAGCAACTCATTAGCTGGTGTGAGCCTCCTAAATCAGGGAACGTGTGTTGGGGGAATAGATGTTGCCTGGTCCTATTAAGTCAACTTAAAATCCAACCCCCAACCAAACAGTACCAAGATGATAATCCCTGTTCTTAGACCTCTGCAAATGAATGTGATTATTTCTTTTTGAGAAATGCCCCTAAATATAATTGATTTTTTTTGTTTCTGCTTTTGATATAATGCCAGTTTCCCTCCAGAAAGTCTATCTCAATGTACTCTTTGGGCTTTATTTTATAAACAGGCAAAATATACCTAAAGTGAAAGGGACTGTGCCCTGTTTTTAAGAGAACACATCAGAAAGTCCTTGCCAGAGGGACAGAGAGGACATGTTTGGAGGAATGGGAGGAACAGTTTGAGAGCTGCCAGAAAGGGCACGAATCCCCTTATGCTCAATGCATTTCAGTGTCAATATAGCACACTCTCCTAGACTACCCATGCCGTCCCTCCACACAGCATTTCTGGTCTCATCCAACTTTCCTGCGGGCCTCAGCCAAGGCATCTGCACTTGGAAGAAAACTAGAGGTTGGGAAAATTCCACTCTGACTGCATGTGGTACCCTGGGCATAAATGCCAAGAAATCCAGGCCCAGGTCACCATTAACAAAATGAAACCGTTGTCTAGTTAGTCATAGCTGCCTGAGATGAGATGGGAATTCTACCTAAGACCAAGTTCCAGAAACAATACGGAGAACTAATGAGGTAATTGGCATTATGTAACCTGCTCACCGGGCTTTCCAGCTGGTTGGACCCAGCTCCTAATGAAAAGATACCTTATATTTCTCAGGACCAGGAGTAGGAAAAAGTGGGGAGCTTGGAGCATATCAAACGATCTTACTAGACCCAGCATGCTCAACACATACTCTGGGATGAATACCAAAAGGCATGCATGCAGAAGTGATAGTGACAGTCAGCACTGATTATCAAATTGACAGAATGGAGAATTACTTGGGTGACAAACCTCTAAGCCTGTCTGTGGAAGAGGTTTTTGATTAGGTGAACAGAGTTGGGAAAATCCATGCTAACTGTGGGCACCGCCATTCCAGCGACTGGGGGCCTGGCTGAATGGAAAGGAGAAAGTATGTTGAGCTCCAGCAGTGTCTCCCCATGCTGCCTGACAGGATGCGACATGACTAGCTGCCTCATCAGCCTCCAGGACCACCCCGTCATGGTGGACTGTACACTCAAACTGTGAGGCAAAAAAAAAAAGAGATAAAATAACAAAAACTTTCTTAAGTTGCTTTCTTTGGATATTCTGTCACAATAAGACATGTTACTAACACATCACCCTTACCATTCTTCAAATTCATGCGAAGAAAGTGTGATCATTTAGAATAAAGAGAGTGCCAAGCTTGTTGGAGGACTTGGTAATTGCACATATGCAATTTCCTAGCAATAATCTGCTCTCATTGGGCAGGACAGCTGGCCAACCAATGTCAGTGTCAGATCAGGTATACAGATCGCGTGTGCTAAATAAATATCCATTTATGTAATTAACTATCCAAACTACCAAACATTAGATCTAATTCTCTCAGTGAGTCTATAGACCCCTAGGAAGACAGGTGTGTCTAATCGTAGTCCTGGCTGACCATGGTTTTCTAACCAAGAATGAGCTGCTGGGGCCATCAGATTTGCAAAAATCCCTGTGGGGGACCATGGCTGGGATAGTGCTTTTATGTGGCTGCCTAGGTCTCCTCTACCCCATAGTGGAAATTTGCAGTATGAAATTGGTCTAGTTCCAGTAACTTCTCACTATAGACTGCCCAGTTTACTAGGCCTTTAAAGTTAGGAACCTAGGGGCCAGAGAGATGGCTCAGCAGCTAAAGGTTCTTGCCACCAAGCCTGATGGATCTGAATTTGGTTCCTGGAACCCACATGGTAGAAGGAGAGAATCAACTTCTAGAAGCTGTTTCAGACAGACCCACACCATTGTGTCTGCCTGCCCCCCCACTCTCCACCCCCAAATACAAATGCAATTTTAAAACTGAAAAACAAAAATTAAACTGTATTGCTTCCCAAGATCATCCCCCCTTATAATATCATCAACAAAGCAATTCTTATCAAGTGAATAACCTAGCTGACCCTGGTGGTGCTTCCCTTTAGCTTCCGTGCTTAGAAGGCAGAGATGGGTAGACTTCTGTCAGTTTTGAAGCCATCCTCGAAAATCACATCCTGGTCCATAGAGTGAGTTCCAGGCAAACCAGGGGAAAAGAAAAAGAAAAAGAAAGAAAGAGAAAGAAAAGCAACCTGTACTTTTTGAGTTTTAACAAAGCTCAATTTAAATTCATAATTTGAATCTCTGCTGTCACATTGTAAAAAGTCAAAACTAAAGTTCACGTCTGTTCTTTGCCCTTTGTCACTCTGGCAGGGGCCCCAGGACATGTACAAAACCACAACTTATCATTGTAATAGCTAAAGGAAGTACAGCATTACTTTTCAATAGCAGCGTGTGTGTGTGTGTGTGTGTGTGTGTGTGTCTTGTGTGAGTGTGTCTTCTTGAAGGACAGATTCATTGCCCTGTACCCCTTTACTGCCTGTCCTCTTCCATCTCATGCTTCCCTGAAGTAGCTGTTACGTCTACAGTTTAGATGTTAAGTTGACTGCTGTGTCCTCAAGCCTCACACCAAGATCCGACTAAAAGACCATCACCCTCTGAAACACGCACATCTATTTATTGTAATCGTGTTGTCGCGGTTCCAGGGTCAATTCCATCACAGTTCCTGTGGAGCCAGCCTAGCATTTCTAGCTGGTTTTTGTCTCTTGGACATTTTTGCTGACTTTATTATGTTCTTATAACACCAATTTCTGATTATCGCCTCACATTCCTCAAAATTTAATAATTACTTGAAGACTCCACTCTTGAGAGAGACATTACTTTACAGACCCTCTTCGTCTGGAGATTTTTACTCTATGTAGTAGCATGAGTTTAAGCACAAATTCTCAAGGCTGATGCCCAGGTAGACAAGTGCTGCCTGTGAGTCGGATTCTTCCAATGACGGTGCAGTCCTTGAAGGGTAATATTTTCAGAGTCCCTAGTTTCCCATACTCCTACCTCCTGGCCACCAGGGTCGTCTTTACACTTAAGTAAATCTTAGCTTCATTGCTTTCAATTTCTTTTCAAGCATTTTCCAGGGCTTCTCCCTTCAACATGTGGGAACTAATTACCCTCCCCTTGAATGAGCTAGACTTAATGACTTGTTTCTAACAAACAGAACAGGGTGGGTGTGATGGGGGTGCGTCTTGGTCATAAAAGACCCTGGGGCTTCCTCCTGGCTCTCCTCCAGTCATTCACTGTGGGAGAAGCCCGCTGCCATGTTGTCAGGGCACTCTGTTGGCTCTGCTGAGTGGTGCATGTGGCATGAAGCCACCTACCCAGTGTTGTATGTGTGTGCCATCTTAAGAACGTATTGTCCAGTCCCAGCCAAACCCTCGGGACACTGTAGTCCGGTGACTGTGGTCTCCCAGCTAAACACTCTGTTCATCAGCTTTCAAAGTCCTGACCCACAGAAACCATGAGATACTGTTTACCATTTCAGCACACCAAGTTTTAAAGTAGCTGTTTACAAAACACTAGTTTTTATCCTAGAATTCTGTTTTCCTGTCATTTCTCATTCCAACTATTTACTATATTGCTGGAAAGAGTCATGAGTGGTAGTTTGAATGGGAATGCTCCCCCCTCAATCTCAGATGTTGGAACACTTGGTCCTCATTTGGTAGCACTGTTTCGGAAGGTTTGGGTGGGGCAGCGATGCTGAAGGAAGTCTATCATTGGGGATGGGCTTTGTGATGAAAAGTCTTGAGCTGTCTACAGGGTGCTTTCTGCTTCATGCTTGTAGTTCAAGATGTGAGCTCTCAGCTTTCTGATCCTATAGCCATGCCTGCCACTTGTTCCCATGCCTCCCTGCCATAATGGATTTCTACCCTCCCTGGAACGCTAAACTCAAATAAACTCTTTCTTCTATCGGCTGCTTTTGGTTATGGTGTCTTATCAGAACAGCAAAAAACTAACTAATGCAGCAGCTTTAAAGAAATTTTATATTGTATATGACAATTTTAGGAATTCTTTATTGGGTGTTGTTTACTTATCTGCCTTGCCTTATTTCCCAAACTGGAGTCTTTTATTTTTCTTTTTATTTATTCTTCTCTCATACAATACATCTTGACTAAAGCCTCCCTTTCTTCCACTCCTCCAAGTACCCCACCTCCCCTCTTCCCTAGGTCCACTGCTCCTCCATTTCCCTTCAAAAAGAGCAGGGCTCCTGTTGATATCAACTGAACACAGTATAACATGATGCAATAATACTAGGCAAAACCCCTCCTATCAAGGCTGGACTGGACACGGCAGCCCAGGAGGAAAAAGATTCCAAGAGCAAGAAAAAGAGTCATAGACAGCCACCACTCCCACTGTTAGGAGTTCTACGAAATCCCCACGCTAAAAAATCACAGCATGTATGCAGTGCGGACTCACACAGGCTCTGTGTTGCCGCTTCAGTCTCTGCGAGCCCCTATCAGTCCTGCTTAGTTGATTTTGTGGGCACGTTCTCCTGGTGACCCCTTTGACTCCTACAATCCCCCCCCCCGGTGAGGGGATCCCTGAGCTCCTCACAATGCTCTGAAGCTGGTGAAATAGACTCACCAGCCTCAAAGAACATGCAAGAAAGGAAGTCCAAGGAGCCTAGATCCTCCCTGCAGGGTTATTCTGCCAGAAAGGATGGATCTGAGACCAGAACCCAACCAAGCATGGGCAATTCCAAAATCAACTCCTTTCTGTCTTACAAGCTGTTCTCCATAGATGGAATTGAAAACAGTCTGGTCTTCTGATACAGCTCTTATCCACTGGGAAGGGGATGGCAAGAGAGAAAGAGATAACAGGTTGCCTCTGAGTAGTATGTTAGGCTATAGAAAGACTCTTAGAGTCTTGAGTGAACCTCCAGCTGTTCTTTTAAAAGGCATTTGGTTTCTTGAATGTCTTCTTTTCTTCCCATGATGTGCCCCTAAGACCCACTCTAAGGTGGAGTCTTGAATATTATCATTCTACACACCTTCTCTAGGAGGGTTGGGGTGTCCTCAATTTCGTCAGTGCTCATCCGTAGACAACCCTCTGTCCTTCATGGAGTCCCACCTCTCAGTCTTCTGGGGGCTCATCAGCTGGTTGCATAAACAAGTGATGGCCTTAGGAGATCTCCCACTCAGGGTTTCAGTCTCTAAGCTGAGACTCATCTTCCAGAATGGAGTAATAGAGCCATCTACCCCAGCCCCCAGAGTATACTTGCTGTGAATACTGAATTCTATTCCCAGAGCCTGTCCAAAGTACCAAGTAATTAAATAATAATTACCCAGCAAGTCTGGAGTCTTTTATTTTTCTTTTTATTTATTCTCCTCTCATACAATACATCTTGACTTCATGTGGGTTTGGTGGCATGGCGTGTGTTAGGAAAAGGCTCATGCTTGATGTGTTTTCCAGGTTTCACATTTCCTTGTAACACAAATGGAATTTCTGTGAAAGCAGCAGGGTGAGAAAATGTGAAGCCAGTTCTGTGGTTTCTACCAACACTGGGATTTGCATCGTTAAGAGGGCTAGTTAGACAATAAAGGGCTGCACGTTTGAAGCTCAGAGTTTCAGGGTGAGAATTCACTTGTAACCCAACAGTCTCTAAATAACCCTCTACTTTGATGTTAGATCATCTCAGCATTATCTTAACTCCTTCTGCCTCCTGTCGGCCAATTACAGTGCTACTTCTGGGACTTCTTGACCACGGCTCTAATAGCTGAGACTTCAGGGCGGGGCAGGCCCTCAGCTGCTCACTCATCTCCATGAGCGGTCAAGGAATTCTGTAGCTGTGTATTAGTCATCTGGCTGTTGCTGTGATAAAATACCATGACCCAAAGTAGCTCATTTTGACTTATGGTCCCAGAGTGGGAGTGGATAATGACAAAGAAAGCATGGCAGCAGGTAACCAGAGCTGAGAGATCACATCTAAACTGCAAACACAAGGCAGAGAGCATGAACTTTGAAGCAAGATGAGGCTATAAATTCTCAAAGCCCACTCCAGTGACATGCTTCCTCCAACAAGGCTATACTAAAGGTTCATTCCTTAACCTCCCCAACTAACTGGGAAACAGGCATTCAAATTGCTGAGCCTTTCAGGAACATTCCTCATTCAGATTACAACATTCCACTCCCTGGCTCCCATAGTTTGATGGTCATGTGACATTGCAAATGTCTTTATCCCACTGGACCTTTAAAATTTCCTCGTTGTTAACAGTCTCATCATGAGTCAACAAGAGTCCAAAGTCTCTTCTGAGATTCAAAGCAATCTCTTAACTGTGACTTCCTGTAAAGCAAAGTAAAGAAAGGAAGAAAGGGAGGGAGGGAGGGAAGGAGGGAGGGAGGGAGGGAGGGAGGAAGGGAGGGAGAGAGGAAAAAAATATGTACTTCCAGCACACAATGACACAGCATATAAATTTCCATTCCAAAGGAGGGAAGGGAGCATAGTAAGGAAATACTGAACCAAAGCAAGACTGACCCCCAGCAGACACAAACCAAATCCTGCAGCCCGGTGTCTGGAACTTCAGTTGCATAAGGTTGAGCGGCTCCACTCAGCTAGCTTTGCTACCTGCAACATGTGTCTCCCTCTTGGGCTGGTTCCTCTCTGTGTTTGCAGCTCTTCTTAGCAGCCCTTTCAGAACTATTGCATCACCAGCTTCTTGGAGTCTTCTCCTCAACCCAGGCTTCACTGACACAGCTTTAGCCAGCAGCCTCTCCTAGCCTTCCCGGGACACCCCTGCTGTGTGGGCCTGACCTCAGCAGCTCTGAGTTCACAGAAGGAAGAATCCACAACTCCTCACTCCTATGTCATTCTTGCCTCCAAAGCCCATTAGTACCACATGGATGACATCTCCAGCTCAACTGCCAGCTTGAAGTGGACACTTGTCCCCTTGAATCACATTTGTGCCAGTATTTGTTATTTTTTCGGAGGTGAAAACTCCGTAGGCCTTTTCTTTTACAAGTCGGAAGCTTAGCTGTATGGGATAGTGTCCCAAGGTCACCCTTCCCATTGTTCCAGTGTGGAGTAGAATGTCTTGTCTTAATGATGCTGACCTCCTTAGCACTTTCATGTTCTCTGTCATCACGTGCCTTGGCTGTAATATTAAATTTCCTAATGTTCATTTCTTTCCAAACTGCACAGGTATTTCTTCCTGATCCACGTGTTCTTTTTACATCATAGACCTGCATAAGAGTGCCCAGTGACAACCACACAGACTCAACATTACACTGCCTTGAGATTTCCTCCACCAAAGAAATTATTCCATTACTTTTCAATTTAGTCTCAGGCAAGTTCTTAGAACAAAGGCAGAAGAAGGCAAAAGTCCCACAGGCAGGCCTCTAGTCCAGTAGTCTAGTTGTTGTTGAAGTTCCTGCTTCCCTCAGAAACCTCATGGGCTGAGCCACCATAGCCCACAAGTATTATTCGTTTTTATTTTGTTTTGTTTCTCTGTGTTGCTTTGGAGCCTGTCCTGGAACTAGCTCTTGTAGACCAGGCTGACCTCGAACTCACAGAGATATGCTTGACTCTGCCTCCTGAGTGCTGGGATTAAAGGTGTGCACCACCACCACCCGGCTAAGTATTATTCTTAGTATTACTATCTTCTAGGCACCTACTGAATGGCCATTAAGATCTGCTCATAGCATTCAAGTGTTTTTCTAGTTCCAAATTCTTCCCATTTCCTCTAAAATGCAACATGGTCATGTTCTTCATACCAACAACCTCCAGCGTCATGGTACCCCATCTGTTGCTTCAGTTATTGTGATAAAAATACCACAACCAAAAGCAACGCAACGATGGGAATAAAGAGTGAGAGAGGCCTGGAGGCAGGCACCAGAGCGGGACGCTTAGCTATCTCTTTGTATCTCAACTGCAAACACGAATCAGAGAGAGAGAGACAAAAAGCTATAAATGCGTAAGGTCCATCCCAATGACCTACTTCCTCCAAGGCTACACTTCTGAAAGTTCCATAACCGCACCTCCAAACAGCTCCACTGACTGGGTACCAAAAGTTTAAATACCCGAGTCTCCAGGGAACAGTTCTCATTCAGACCACCACAAGCTGCCACACGGTTTTGAACCTTTATGGTGTTGTTGAGTGTCTGGAGTTTAGTAGAATGCCCATTCACCAAAAATGTGTTAAGGGTATTTATTTACTCAGCTAACTGAGCCCTGGGATTAGAAATGGAGTAGATGAGAGACTCTGTCCATGGGGGCTTATAGATCATCACTAACACACATAGACAGGCAAAGGTGAATTAGAATGATGGTGCATGCACGGGAGAAGAATAGAAGCCACAACCCATCAGGGAAAGGAACTGACCACCCAAAGTAGGTGGGGGAAGAGATAGTTTCTTACAAGAATGACATTTCAATAAGTGCTTCTCTGACAGCTCCTCTGTTTCATCCACCCTGCCTTCCGAGCTTTAAGCCTTCCCGCCTCAGGGTCCTCAATCCTTTCATAGTTCCACGCACGAGTCGAGCATGGTCCCAGTTCTTACTCATCTCGTCTTTGCAGTACATCTCTTACTCCCATACACACCCAGAGGCAGCTGGGATTCAACCTTAAATTCAGCTCTTTCTTCCTCTAGCCTTCTTCTCTCGGCAGCCCTGGTCAGCAGAGCCACAATAGCTTCACAACTGGGCTCTTGTCTCCAATTAGCTCCCCTCCTTCCAGCCTGTGTCTACTTCCGTCTCTTGGACACACATCATCAAGACTCATCTCCCTCCAGAGTCACCTAGATCACACTGCTCTGCTCTTCTCATGCCCGGAAAGGCTCCCAGTTGGCTCCCAAATCAAATTCAGCTTCCTATAGCCTACAGTTTCCAAGTCTACCACCATCCAGTCCTGCTTCCCCAGACTGCCAGCATCCTCGCTGGCCTCCAATGGCCACTACATTCTAGCCAGCCGAAGCTCCTCCATCTGCCCCTCTGCCCCTGTACTGCCGTGCCCAGCTGTGTGGCTGCCTGAAGTGCACACTCACATAGGCAAGGGAAGATGAAGAGCGAAGAGAAGCCAAATTCTCCACCACGTATAGACTAGACAGACAAGAGACATGAACTCCAGAGTAGAGGGGAAGGGAACAAGAGAAGATGCTGCAGCTGGATCGGGGAGAGAAGGGGTACCTGCTGGGTGAGGTCACTTGCACCGAAAGAGTTGTGTCTCCGTCTCCACTGTTGTCCTCCTGCTCTGCCGTGTCTTTCCCCATGTGGTTTGATCAGAGCTCTTAGACCAGCGTTTCTCAACCTGTGGGTCGCCATGCCTTTGGGGGTTGCATATCAGACACCCTGCATATCAGATATTTATTATCACAATTCATATCAGTAGCAAAATTACAGTTACAAAGTAACAATGAAAATAATCTTATGACTGGGGGGTCACCACAACATGAGGGAGTGTATGAAAGGGTTGCAGCATTAGGAAAGTTGAGAACCACTATCTTGGACCTTTATACTGAGTCACGTCATTGCCATCTCTCCCTATGGCCTCTGCTCAGGGTAGATACATCCGCGGCCTGACACATGGTCTCCAGCAGCAACCTTCTCCTCTCTCACTGTTCAGACACTGAACTCGTGCTTGTCCCTGCACTATTTTAAGCTCTTCCGGGTCTTTGCTGTTCCCTCCACCCAACATCATCTTGATCACTTTCATTATCTTGCCTTAGCTTCTCTGTCACCTTTCCTGCCCACTTTCACTGTCATTCTCTAACACAACAACCCACCCACCCTTTTATGGTAAATCTGCATGTGATCATTTGTTTTCTCCACGTCTGTAAGCCCTGGGATACAGGCAGCCAACAGCTTGTCTACTGGTGCCCCACAAGGTCCTTTTATAACATTCCTGGTGCCACATAGAAATTCAGTGTTTTCTGGATGACCACTCACACCTGGATGCTCACTACACATCATCTGGATTTTTCCAAAGCATGGGAGCGAGGCAGTGTGATGCTGACTTTCAGCCAAGGGGAAATATTATAATCATTTTTAGCAACTTTATTCTAAAATGCCTTGCATGGCCAGTTCACCAAGCTACCATGTCCCGCCTGCCGGTCCTTCCTTAGGTGAGGCCCAGGATTTGCACACTGAAATATCTGCAGAGATCAAATGACTGTGAGGTAGACAGACCACAGGTAGGATGCTCAGCTCCACTGGGCTGTTAGCATGCTAGAAAAGCAGGCTCCCTACCGTTAGATTTTTTTCAACTTTCAAAAAGTTGCTAAAATATCACTATCTTGTGAAATACCTGTATTTTAAGCTACACAAGAGGCATATTTCTATGATCTTTTATCAATCCACCCGATGGGCAGTTTATCTATTTAAGGAATTGCTTTGCAGCTGAGTTCTTAGGTGGCAGCCATACTTGCGGTCCCAAGTCCAGGGCTTCCCCTGTAGCTATCACCTGGCTTCAAAATTCAGAGAACAGAAATGGTACCATTGTCTTTTGTACGGTACTCCAAAACCATTCTTAGTCGCTGAACTTTTTCTTATCAGTGCAGCTTTGTATGAAGGAAGCAGCTCATCGTTCTGTTTGCCTGACCTTTGATGCCTTCCTTGCCTTTGAAACACAAAGCAGAGCTCTCACACAGTCTCACAAGTATCCACAAAGCCCCACCCCTCCATTGGTAACAAGAAGGACGAACTTCCCATTTGGTCTCCACTCCTTTGCCTTATGTCCCTGATGAACAATGCCCTTGCTCTTTGCAACCATGAGTATATCAGTAAACTAGAGCAATGGTGGGTTCACCCCCCATCATCCAGAAATTAGGTGTGGCATTCAGGCAGTTAAAGCATCCCAGTACCTAGTGCTAACTCATATTTCAATGCTCAACATTTTTAAAGAGAAACATTTCCAAATGTGTTATACACCCTCTTGCCTTCTTAAATATTAAAATTATTTCTTAGCATATTTTCCCAGGATAGACACAAAAGGGCAGGAAGTGGATGCTATCTCCTTCTTGCCTTGGCACTGAAACCCCCATTTTCCCATTCCTAACAGAAGCCACCAGCTCTGGCATTGGCAGGGCATAGACAAAGGGTCCTGTAACAGTCTGTGCATAGGTCCTATGGGGCAGCATGCTAGGACACCATACAATACCTCACTTTAAAAGAAAAGAAAGACAGCTAAATTTGCATTTTTCATCCTTCAACATGATATGAAGACGAGTCTCCTTCCCTCCATTGCAAGAATGCAGTGTTGTTTACATGCAACCCTCTGTTGGTAGGCAGGCAGCCGGTTCCCATCTCTTCTTTCTGTGGGATAATCTGTATTTGTTCCACTGCTGTTTTGTGAGGAGACTTTCTGGCTTTAGGAGAGGATGTGCTCATAAAATGTGGTCATTTTAATAACCAGTTCCATGTCACCTTCACAGCACTTGCGAGGGAGGAACTGTCTCCTGCCACCTGAGAGGACTAGCGGCTAGAGCACAGAGCAGTTACCATTGTCAGGGAAAGACAATGAATGCATTCAAATTTTAAAAGTATATTTTCATTGTACAATGTGGTTTTTGTGAAGAGTCCTTCTTTGTATTGTTTTATCTGTTTCTGCTTGATTTTCATTTCTGTCTCATATTCAGATTGTGGTATTTACTTTCTTCATTACCAGTTTTTCTTATAAATCTTTAAGTGCTACTCACCGTTTAAAATATCTCATGTTTAGAGTAAGTTTAGGTGTGAGATAAGATCAATCACAGGTAGAGAGAATTCTCAAGCCCGCCCCCCACCCATATTCTCAAAGTCCTTGGATTATTTACTTCCTAAAGCAGAGTGACAGATTTGTTACCAACATGGTAAACCAATGTTGGTATGTCATTAAGTAAAGTTCATAACTTACAGAAGGGCTCCCTACGGTATTAAACATATTCTGAGTTTGGACAAAGGCCCCCATACTCCTCCTGAATTCCTGGCAACTGTGTGCTCTCTGTGTCTGTGATCTATGTACTGTCTCATCATGTAGTTGGACTCATACAGCATGGAACCTGTTCAAACTGGCTTCTTTCACTTTGTGTTACACTTTTCATGGCTTCATGCCTGTTCTTGGTTTAATCATGCTTTTCTTTTTAGTGCTGAATAATACTCCTTTGTGAGGATGTACCGTGATCTGCTGAGGCACACACCTAGTGAAGCACACTTTGGTTGTTTCCAGTCAGGAGCGATTAGGGATGAAACTGCTATAAACACTCATGCACTAGCAGCCTTCGTGTGGATATAAGTTTTCAGCTCACTTGGATGAAAACCTAGGAACATGTTTGCTGGATCATATAGTAAGGAGCTGCTTTAGCTTTCTAAGAAACTGCCAAACCGTTTTTGGAAGTGGCTGTACCATTTTGAATTCCAAACAACTACCGATCGAGAGAGTTCCTGTCACTTTCCTCTCGCCCACACTTAGTGCTATTGGTGCTTTGGATTTTAGCCCTTCTGATACGTACACAGCAACATTATTCAGTTATCTTTCTCTGAAAACACTGGTCATCCTTTACACTTCTTTGTTACCTGCGACCTTGGGGTGTGTCTTAGTCATTGTTCTATTGCTGTGAAGAGAGGCCATGACCATGGGCAGCTCTTGGAAAAGAGGGGTTTTAATTGGAAGCTGGCTTACAGGTTCAGAGGCTTAGTCCATTATCATCATGGCAGGAGAGCAGGCGGCAGGCATGGTGCTGGCAAAGTAGCTGAGAGCTATGTCCTGACCCCGCCCCTACCTCCACCCCCGCCACACACACACCTTCTCCAACAAGGCCATACCTCCTAACCTTTCTAGTCTCTTCAAACAGACCCGCTTCTTGGTGATTAAATATTGAAATATACGAGGCTATTGAGACCATTCTTATTCAAACCACCTCAGTATGGCATCTGCTCAGACCCTTTTCCCAACTTTTAACTTGGTTATTCATTTTCTTATTATTTCCTCTTCAGAGTGACTTATACATTGAATACAAGTCCTTCCTCCACTGTATATTTTGCAAACATACAGGAGGTTGTGTATTCTGGATCCAGATATGAGAGTGATCATGGCCCAGGTACACAAATTTACGATACCCCAGCTTCCATGTTCTAACATGGTAATGGTTTTATGAAGTTTTCATAGTAACTATGTAGAAAGCCACAAATCAGCACGCCTTTGAAGTGTGTTGCTAGAAGCCTCAGAGAAGCAGGTGGCAGAAGACAGAGAACGGTTTGCTGTGGGCTCAGATGTTACCTGACGACATTCTGACCTTTGGGGCTGGTGGAAGCTGAGGGTCTTCTCATATAATGCAAAGGTGTCCACCCTAATATTCACAAAGACATTAGGTCACAGTCACACACAGAGGTAGTCTTTTTGGGGGGCTGAAGATAACCCAAGATAATTTTGCTCTGGACCTTAGACAACCCAGCCATTACACGATCATCACACTTCTAATCAATCAATCCTATAGAATGTTCTACACATACAAGGATTCTTTTCACAGACTTCCGTTAACCTGTGGAGTGACCTTTCAAATTTGAATTTATATTCTTCTTTCAAAACCTCTGCCTCCCTTTATAACTTGCTGCTTCTGGTAATAAGAGTTTCTGATACTAAAACAACAGAGTTTGTTATAAAATTCTGGGAAGCTTAACTCTGGAGCCAAGTTTATACAAATATTTTGTATATCTCTCTTCAGTATTCAGGGACGATTATCATTTCCTGGTTTTGGGCTTTCTTTAGAATTTCCAGGGTACTCAGATAAATTCTGAGTTCTCTGATAGGCTGTTTGAGGATGCTCATGGGAGCCCCTGGTTAATCAAGAGAGCGAGCCCATGGCTCGCAGGATACTACAAAAATAAATATAATTGCCTTGGATATGAGAAATGTCTTCTCTCCATCCCTGAATTAGCAATATTAATTTATAGTTGTGCAAAACTTCCAGCAGTGGTTGTACAATGCTGTTTTTACATGGGAACTCAGTTCAATCCCCCTGCTTCAGTATACAGACGCTGTGTATGTGTGTGTGTCTGTGCTTGCACTGGCTCTGAGGCTCAGTTCGATCCCTTTGCTTCAGCGTGCAGGCTCTCTCTCTCTCTCTGTGTGTGTGTGTGTGTGTGTGTGTGTGTGTGTGTGTGCCTGCACACGCATGCGTGTGCACGTGCCTGCGCCGTCCCTGTAACTGAAGTTTGAAGATCCTGGTCCACCGTAGTGGAAGCCCAGTGCCCTCCCATAGATGGCAGTGCACACTTTCCAGCACTTTCCTTCCTCCTTCAGGGAAAGAAAATGAATGCAGAGACGATGGAGTAATAATTAGCAAACAGACTAGTCGTTTGAAAAATTGGCAAGAAGCCTTATTAAAGGAAGTAATAACAGTCATATTTTGCACGTGTAACAGGGCCTTTTATCTCTAGGCTTCCAAGAGCCTGTCTGAGTCATGCAGAGGGGAAAGAAAGGAAGAGAAAGAAACCTGTGCGGGGTCAGAAGTCAGGAAACCGTTGGCTCTGTTTAACATTCTGGAGGGTTCTCTCATTTCAAAATGAAGGTGCCAATGTCTCCCGTGCATTTAAACACGCAGAGCAGAGAAGAAAAGGTGAACCTGTGAGGTGAGCTGGTGCTCCTGGGCTGATAGGGAAAGCGTGCTTCCTCCAAGTTGTCTTCCTGTGAAAATAACAACAGCACTTTAAATACGTGGCCTCTGCTAAACACTGGACGGCATCATTATTCACCGCGTGCGAGGCAGGACAAGGAACATTTTAACATCCTCTCTCATGGATCAAGTGTAATTGTCAGCACAGCCTCATATTGATTCCCATGAGGCTGGAGTAAACACTGCTGCAGACATCAGTCCTGTGAACCCCCTATCACTCATTCTTTATCTCTGGCAGTAGAGGTGGCGGATGAAAACTGCCCTAAACATGGATACGCTGCAAATGCTACAAATGCCTTAAATCTACAAGATACAGCCATTCCCGAACCACGTTAAACCTGCATCTTCCATTTCTCATGGAAACAGCTCCAGATCTATTGAAATCTTGGAACATTAAAATTCTCCTTCATTGTTGTCAAGGTTCAGTGACCTGACAGCCTGAAGACAGACACCCCGGCTATTCGAAGACAGGGAGAATTAGAAATAGCATGGCTTTCTCTGCCGCATGCAGATTCTGGGGCATGATGACTCGAACGTTTCATAATAACTGTGTTCTCTTTGACTATGGTGCTTTTATTTTGGGCCGAGTTCATTAGCCTCTCTGAACAGCAGTTTCTTCCCTCTAAAAATTCCTATTCCCCCACCGAGCTGGATTAAGGGTTATAAAGATGGAACAGATTTAACATGACGCATACAGCTTGATAAATACTTAGCAACAATTAGTCATTAAAATATGTGTGTGTGTAGGGGGGTTCTCAGGTCCCTTAGTGTCTCCGAAATTCAGGATAATTGGTTCAAATCCTCAAAGCCTGAACCCATACTCACCCTTTGTGCTTATAAAACCATACTTGTTTCCTTATGATTTCATCTAATTCTTTCCAGTCCTTTCTAAAAGTCCCAGATTAGTTTAGCACCCGTCCTGCTAGTGCATCGACCTCAGCCCCTTTGGGCTACGTCCCTACCTTAAAACATCCCAACCCGCCGCGATAGCATGAATCTGGGACTTGACTGAAGGCCCCAAATGATGAGAAGTAGGTCTCAGACCTCAGAGCCTTTGACCTTACTGGTTTTTCTCCTGATTCATTGTATTCCAGAGGTGCCAGTTCCAACACAGACCTTACCAGCCAGGCAGCAATAGCCCTGGGCAGTGGGACCCAGTTCCCCCACCCTCTCCATCGGGTGCTGCTTGGATGGCATACAGCTCGACCTGATCTACAAAGCTGTTTGTAACCTCCTGTGATCTTAGAATATTTGACTTCTCATCACGCCTTTTAATTAATTTACCGTAAGAGTCAACACTCTTTGTTCTTTAGAACAGTCTGCTCTTCCTTATGCACACTGTGTGTATATGAACACACAAATAGAATAACCCGTGCTACATGAACTAAGGACAGTTGTGTATAGCAAGCCATGCTGGCTAGTGTTTGGTCAACTTGACACAAGCTAGAGTCATCTGAGAGAAAGGAGCTTCAATTCTAACTCGTAGGTCGTCCACAAGATGGACCTACAGACAAGCCTGTGGGGGCATTTTCTTAATATATGATTGATGCAGGAGGCCAGGCCATTACAGGTCGGGCCAACCCTGGACAGATGGTCCTGAGTTGTATAAGAAAGCAGGCTGAGCAAGCCATGAGAAGACCAGAAAGCAGTACCTCTCCATGACCTCTGCTTCAGTTCCTGCCTTAAATTCCTGCCCTGACTTCCCTCAGTGATGGGCTGTTACCCGGGAGTGTAAAATTAAACAGCCTCTTTCCTCCACAAGCCGCTTTTGTTCGTGATGTTTTTACCACAGCAGTAGAACCCCCAAGGAAGGCACAAGCTCTTCTTCCAGGGTTTGTCTAGAACTTTCTTTTAGAGTGTTAGTCTGTTCACTGGCTTTCACCTTATCTGATTCTTGGTTTTTCACCCAGAACACAAATTCCTCTTTTCCTGGTGACCCAAGGCGGTCAGTGTGTGTAAGTGCCGTGGTACTTTGCCCTCTGGCATGTTGTCTGGGGTATTTGAGGCAGTCAGCCGCTGCGCTCCATGACCCCAGATTCTTTAGTGTTTGGAGTGACTGTGATTTGCTCTTATCCCCTGTCTCTTGTCCCCATCTCTTGTGTTGGGATTGCTGGATGCTCTCTCCAGGAGCCATCTCCTCACTTAGCCTTTTCCACTTGCAGCTTCTGGTCTGACTGGAGAAAGCAGGCAAATGGAAAAAGGTGATTTGGAAGTCAAAGCCACTGCCATGGGTGCTCAATGGTGGAAGGACACTGTGAGTAGAGAGGGGTGTGGCCGCGGTCTCCTGAGAAGATTCAGCTGCACGGTGGTCCCTTTGCAGAGACCTCCTGGTTTATGGCTGGTTTGGATTATTTAAATCCTGAAGATTTTTTATTTGAGAAGTGACATATTGTTGCATTATTTTTCTACTGGTCTCATTTAAAATTCCGGAGCAACTTCATCCTAGGATTCACAGAAATGGCATACACCAGAGAGCAGCTTCTCGGACTTGTCTGCGCAAAGGTCCCCCAAACTTGTCCCCCAAAGGGGGAGGGAATGAAGATGGTGGTGGCAAACTTGCAGATTTAAACCCTTGATGACACTTATTCATGTATTTGTGTGTGGGGTCAGCATGTCACAGCATTCACACAGGGGGCAGAGGACAACTTGTAGGAGTTGGTTCTCTCCTTCCATGTGGGTCCTGGGTATTAAACTGAGCTCACCAGACTTTGCAGCAAGTACCTTTGCCCCTGAGACATTTCATCCGCATCAAGTGACATCAGATTTTGAAGGCTATCCTAGGACATGCCACTCTCAGACCTCAGGAGGTTTCCGATGATGATCTGAAGTCAATGTGTGACCTATGATCATGACACAAAATGGAATTGGCAACAAATCCAAAAACATTTCAAATGACCACAAAAATTTCATTTCGAGCCATAATGTTTCATTCTATGGACAAGATACTTCATCGGCCCTCCTTCTCTCTGCCCTCCTTCAATCTGCCCTC
>JAQHUG010000177.1:3768282-3819156 GCA_028555095.1 Dicrostonyx torquatus
CTGTCTGCCCTCCTCCTGTCTGCCCTCCTCCTCTCTGCCCTCCTTCATCTGCCCTCCTCCTATCTGCCCTCCTCCTGTCTGCCCTCCTCCTATCTGCCCTCCTCCTCTCTGCCCTCCTCCTGTCTGCCCTCCTCCTGTCTGCTCTCCTCCTATCTGCCCTTCTTCTACCTTTCCTCCTTTCTGCCCTCCTACATCTGATTTCCTTTTATCCCTCTTTTCTCTGTCTTGCTTTTGTTTTGTTGTTTTGTGTCTAGAGTGGTGTTGTTTTTGAGACCAAGGACAGGTTCTTTTTCAATGTACCAGGCTAGCCTAGAACACATTATGTAGCCCAAGTTGACCTTAAATTCATGACAATTCTCCTGCTTCAGCCTCCTGAGTCCTAGGATTATAAGCAGAGCCACTGTGCCCTGCTTAGCTTTTCCTTTCTATCCAATTAGTTCTTCTCTTTTTTATTGATAACAGTCAAAACATGAAAGTATAAAAATATTTCACATGTAGGCTGAGACAAACTATTAATGAATGCCAACAACAAGGGATTTTTTTCCTGTTCTGGCTTTGGGGATAATTATGCTAATTTTACCAAAAAGTGTTTAATCTCCAGCAGGATTTTCCCAGAGTGAAGGTGTTTCTCGGGAGTTTTACATTATTAACACTTGAAAATGAATCCCTTCTTGGAGTTTTGGAGGCATCTCTGCCTTCTCTTTCACAGTGGGAGGTTCCAGAGACAAGGACAATTATAAAGGGTTGCACACCCGACTAGTATGCAGATTCTCTCTGCCGCAGGAAGGAAGCTAGGTGAGGCATTCCCGAGTCCTTGCTAGATATACTTTAGTCATGGAAAGACCCTTCCTATGAGTCCCATGTGTCATGTCTGTGCTCTTCTTTAGGCATAGCGAGTGCCCTGGCATGTTACAGAGACACCAAACTACCTGTCCAGATTGTACCTAAGGCAAGTGTCCCAACCTCTCTTTGCCTTAATTTGAATCACTAATAAAATAAGTAACAGAAGTCGGGAGGGCGGCTCAGTCAGCAAAGGATTTGTTTGCAAGTACAAGAGCCCAAATTCAATTCCCAGCATTCACAGAACCATGCCAGGTGTGATGGCATATTATAATCCCAGGGCTGGAAGCTGGGATGGCAGAGATGGGAGGATCCCTGGGGCTTGCTGGACAGTTGGCCTAGTTTCATTGGTGAGCCCTTGACCAATGAGAGAACTCAAAGGAGATGGATGGCATTGCTAGTCTCCCCTCATATGCCACATATCCACATCAGCACAGAGGAAAGAGGGACATAAAACAGGTTTCAGCATTTGCTGAAGGATTATGTCTATGATAATGAAATAATAGATGTCCTTACAATAAAGTCTAAAACACAATGTCACTACTTCTGTGTTTATTGTTGGTGTTTTCATACCATGGACTTAGGCACTCAAGGATGAGACAGTGTAACCTCTTATGAGTTTTTTTTTTAACTTTACTTATTCTTTGTGTCTTTCACATCTTGCATCTCAATCTTGCTCATTTCCCTGTCCCTTTGTATCCATCCTCTGCCCTTGAAACCCTCCTCCAATAGAAGAAAATTTAAGAAGAGCAAAGAAAAAATAAAAGGAAAAATCTAGGTATGGGACAGACTGAGTCATGCAGCAAACTCTTTGTCCATATCTCTTTACTTGCAAGTGTTCATTGCAAGTTCAAGACCTCTAGTTTCTGCTACACTATCGATGTTGGACCCTTCCTGGGACTCCTCTTGGATATCCTGTTGTTGCTCTGTGTAGTGGAGATCCTACAGCTTTGGGTCTGAGGGTCAGGTCCCTTCATGTGCTCCTACCAATCATAGACGGGGTGGATGTTGGGGTGGGTGGACCAGCTCACAACCCTGGTTCTGGACCTGGGTAATTGCAGGGTTGGTCCGGCCACAAGCTCTCCCCTGTCCTCACCACCAGGGTGAATTCTCTAGCATTGCCCACCTCAGTCACCTCTTGCATCGGTGAGCAAGGGGCGGGACCAGTTCTGCTTTTATGCCCTCAGGGTCCACTCTCCTACAGCCGGACCATCACAGCCAGCTTGACAGACCATGTCGCTTAGGCGAGGTGCAGGGGCCACTCTCCCAAGTGCTGCAGTTCACCTGTTCTTAGGACTTCAGGGCCATCTCTCCCACCCACCACAGGTGGTAAGGGCTGAGGGGAGGCCGGGGATGGGTGGGTGGTGGCATCTCTCCTCAACCCACACCACAATGTGGCAGATGAGAGTCAGGGCCAGATTCCCGCATACTCACATTCTCGGGTCGGTTCACGGTACCTCTCTGTCAATAGGGCCAGCTCTACTGTGCTACCTAGGCAAGGTCCAGGGCCCACTTTCCTGAGAGCCCCACCTGGTAAAGTGGGGAGAATCAGCTCCCTCGCCCACCTCATGGGGATTTTTAAGAGCTTGGGTTCCAGAGCCATCCCATGTGGTCCTCTAATCTGCTCTATCATAACCCAGCCGTGTGACTTCAGACAAGCTGTCTAACTCTTCTCCCTGACTCTGTCTAGATAAAGGGGTTAACCTCTCTGGGAAACTGCTATGAGCATGAAATGCGTAGAAGGAGTCTACAGGATGCCTGCACGTAGAACTCGCTCATGAGACATTAGGCTAGGAGAGGTGGGGAAGAAGAGGATGCCAAAGATATGATGGTCTGACTGCACAGGGAGAAGCTTTTAAATTCCCACGTCTTACTCTGGGAAGAGAGAGAACCACCCACTGTTTTTAGGGCACAGAGTACATGGGCCTTTCTGGGTTTAGTCAGGGTAGGGAGCAGAGAGAATAGCAGAAAGGAAGTCAGAGCTGGATCTTTTGGCAATTCTTTCAGGTATCTGAGTTCAGACACTGAGGAGAGGAACGTCTGAGAGCAGCTACACAGCTCTTCGACCAAGAAGGCAAATGCACAGACCTGCTATGGGAACTCGGGCTACGGGGAACCGCTGTTCTGTTTTACAGGGTTTTCCTTAAGTTCTCAACCCATTTCCTGGAAAGAAGCCTGGAGATGGGGCTATGGCTGCTTACGTTCTGCTGCCCTGTTCATTCTGGAATCTCTCTCTTCTCTCTCTCCCTTCTTCCTTCCCTTCCTCCCTCCCTCCACTCTTCCCCTTCCTCCTCTCCCATTTTGGAAAACTACTATTCTTTGACAGCCCAATTCAAATCTCATTCTAGAAGGCCTATCCTCTGCAGCCACATTTATACCCATGTATTACAGGGCAGAGGGGGCACTTTGGTATTTAGTACTAACCGGGGCAGGTATTTTCATGCAGCTGAGACATATTTGTCACAAATTGATCATGGTCCATGATCTGTGTCCAAGCCATGTTTTTCAGACCAGTTAAGTATCTGTACAGAGAAATGGAGAATGATGGGCATTGGTAAGGTTTTGTTTCATTTTCTTTTGTTTTTCCCGAGGTAGGGTTTCTCTGTGTAACTCTGGTTGTCCTAGACTCACTCTAGACTAGTCTGGCCTCGAACTAACAGAGATCCGCCTGCCTCTGCCTCCCTGAGTACTGGGATTAAAGGCATGCGCCACCACTGCCTCACTCATTGATAAGTATTTTACGAAACTGAAGGGTCTCAGCTTTTGTCCTCTGCCCGGCATTGACTACAAGAGGTTCAGAGGTAGCTGTTTAGATGTGTTCTTCCCACACTGCACTGGGGTCTCCTTGAGGGTTTACTTATCTTTGACTCTTGCTTGGAGCTCTGCAGGCACAGATGTAATCTAGCAGCACAATGGGGACAATGGGAAGCTCAGCTCAAGCCGGGCAGCCATCACCCATCTTGCCAGCCCTGTAAGGCTGCAGAAGTGAAGTCATCTCCAGGCAACGACATACATGTCGCTTCCTAACCCTTGCCTCCTTCTGAGTGTCTCCCCGTCCTTGGTTCATGATGTCCTCACTCACAGTCCCTTTAATTCCACTCATCCTCTCGTGACCCACACCTTTCAAAATCCTGCTTACAGAATTAATTTTGTGCAGCCTTCCTCCCGTCTGGTGTCCTTCTGGCTTTTGGTCACCCTGTTCAATGAGCCGCCCATCACTTACGCTGGCCACTTGGAGCTCTGCCGCTGTGCCTCCCATCAGGCTCTCTCCCGCCTATCGATTATTCCAAAGGGATATTGAACCACTACCGCGCGTGTTCAGACAGAATATGGTAAAGGAATATAAATGAATAAAGCTCATCTCTTTATATTCATTCCTGTTGCTTCTGCCTTGAGCTAGGGCTTTGTTTTTCTTTGCTTCCCCCCTTTTACATTTCAAATGTACAGAAAGTCAAAAGAAATTATAACGAACACCCATATACCTCCCCCAGATTCATCAACTGTTAGCAAGCCTAGGTTGCTGCTTTCGCTTAAAATGCATTCATGCACACATGCACACACTTTAAAAATGTTGAGAACCGTCAGAAAGCAAGCAAGAACATTGTGACACACCATTTTCTAATACAATCTATGAAATTCTCCTTAAAGAGCATTTTTTTTTTTGCCTCAGTTTTCGCTAGACTAAGCTATTAGAGATGGAGGTTTACAGGTTGGCTTCAGGAAGCCCATGACAATCGTTGACAAAACTTTCAATGTGTGAGCAGTTTTCTTGGGGGTCTGGGATTCCTGCGGGCCTTCTTCAGCACTTCATGCCGTCCAAACCAGTATGGACTCCCCGCGCCCCAGGCCACCCTCTTTAGCCCAAATAGGACAACAATGTGTATAACAAGGTTTGAGTTTTCTGCCTCACTTGATGATAATTGAGAAGCTTCTAAAAATTAGCCATTGGTTTCCTGCTCGCTGCCAGAGAGAGTTAATGGTCCCGAGAATTACAGGGGTCTTTGTGAGCATGGATCCAGTTGTCCAGGCAGTCTTGCTTCCACAGTCGCTGGTCCGCTAGTCCCCACTCTGAGCTTCATATTCCCTGCCCTCCACATGTCTTACTCTTTGCCTTTGAGCAGCTTCTACTTTGTTTTCAAGCCCCATCTCCTGCGGGCCATCCTCCCCAGTCCTCCCTGAAGCTGCTTCTGCTACGGGGAACATTCTTCTGTGGCGTTACTTGCTGAATTTCCTTGGCTTACTTGCTTACACAGCTTCATTCTCTGTGATGTAGAGAAGCGTTCAACATCCAGATTGCTAGTTAAATACATGACAGAAAGATCTCACATCCCACCTAGTCACCTGAGCCCTCCAAGTCCCCTCCTAACTCTGTTTCCTGGAGGAGGCTTCCCAGGGCTGATACTTGACTCTTACTGAAGACTTTTTATTCTAGGAGTAGTGGTTCCCACCTACGATCCCAGCACTTGGGAGATGGAGGTAGGAGGTGCCATCGCTGTGCTTGGAAACTGGCCTGGGCTTCTAGGTGAATTCCAGGTCATCCTAGGCTAGTGTGAGACCCTGCCTTGAACAAACAATCAAACTCAGAAAACAAAACAACAACGCCACACACACTTTGGAATTCCTCCCCAAATGACACTCTGAGGTCCTCTAGTTTCTGCAAACTGCCCTATTGGCACATCGCTACTATCTTTTGGCTATCCAAATGTGACCATTTAAACAGACAGGTAGTCAAGATATGGCCATCTATCTGTTCAGGGACTGGGACAGTAAGAATGGTACCAAAGAGGATCAGTTTGAAGGCCTATTGGAAAGAGCTATAGGCACACTCCAGAGACAATTGCCATTTGGAATATAATGCGATGATATTGTCAGTTGAATTATAGAAGCTTCCTGGGAGATGTGACCTTGAACTAGGAGGTGGGAGGGGCGGGGGGAGCGGCACCAGTTCAAGGCTGGGTCCTTTGATTTTTCCAGGTGACTTCAATGTACCTTTCCAACATTGGCACAAACACTGCTAATCTAGAAATCAGATCCCGACTTGCAAGATGGCAAGCAGCTGGCCCTTTGGCTAGCGTCCAGGTCTGCAGCGCAAGTAAATACTTGCATTGGATTTAAAACAATTGCCAAGTAAAATAGAGCAGCAGGTTAAGGTTAGAGCTCATTCTGTCATAGGTCCCTTTGAATGTAGAAGGGGCATCCCAAGAGGAGGTTTTCCTCCCAGGCCGGCAGGGCAGGCGGTGGAGATGGCTAAGATTCAGAGGAGATGGGCTGGAACTTCCTGCTGAGCCTTCAATTCTCCAGAGAGCAACGTGCACCCCCACATACACACACTATAGTTATGGCTGCTTGTGGTGGGAAGCGGCTGAGCTGCTAAGCTAATATCAAGGCTGACCTCAGCGGGCAGCGCCCTTCTCCCACTTCCCTGGTGAGTCCCCCCTCCCCGTGTCCCGTCCCATGAGATGTTAGCCCATCTGCTTTCAGAAATATGGCTGTCCCCAGCCTGTTTCCCCGCCACACACCGCCCCCATCACCGTCTCCTGGCTCAGCAGCGGGAACACTGAGGCCACAATGAAGGATGCCTCTGCACAGATTCAATCCCCGGTGCTCCAATCAGAACGTATTACCAGGCAGGGCGCGTCAGCACGGCGATTTGGCTTCAACAATAAATCTCCTTGCTTTCATGAGTTTAAATCAGACTTTAAAACATTGCCCTTAATGTTCTTTTAATGCAGTTTTCTTCTGAATGAGTTCCCTTTAGGTTCAGTCCTTGCCATTAATACACTCTGTTGGCAAAGGAAGGAGGGTGTCTTCAAAGAAAATCCTGCCAGTTTAGGAAACCAGTTGAATTGCCTTGGCGATGCCAGGAGCCTCTTTTGCATTTTGTAAGGACACTTGAGAAAACAAAACTCTCTGACTGTAAATTTAATTTTCTCTTGACAGCTTCAGTGTCTCGGCAACCCTAGACGTTATCCATTACTTCTCTTTTCTGTAATTAAAAATCAAGGGGGTAAATGTACAGGATTAACAACTTCTAATTTTCATTGATGAACTCTTAGAGCTTATCAATAATGGGATCAGAAAAGCCGCTTCGCCTACGCTTTATTTTTCTAGGTTGGCTGATTTTAATGGTGGATCAAGCCTAGGGTGAAAAATATCCTGGCTTTCGAAAATGCCCCTGTGCTAAAGTTAGGGAAAGGGGCAGGGCAGACCACCCGAGCCTCTGCGGCAAGGGGGAGCCTAGGAGTAGATGGGGCTTGCCAGTTTCCCAGACTCAGCATTCGGGCTTGGGGAGCTGATTACAGGGGAAGATTAAAAGGCTGTCATTCACACACATGTTCCTCTGCTGCGGATGACTTCAGTAAGAGAGGGGCTTGCACAGATCTGCTTAGGTGGAAGAAGGATATTTCCAATTAAAAGAATATTGGTGGTAATTCCTTTTGAGTTATACACTTGTAGATAACAGTCTATCAGGGGCTAGAGGACATCCATCCTATTTATTACCCACAGCGATGTAGCTGAGCATGGTTTCTCAGAGAGATGCTGAGTTGGTCGATAGTATCTGGCCACATCATCTCGAATGCTGTGACACATAGGCTCCCAGCAATGGTGACAGGTGTGTGACAGGAATGACGACTAACACACACAGACTCCTTGAAACACCCAATAGCAGGGAAAGAGATGACGTGTGTTAAGATCTTCTTTTTAAAGATAAAGTGTAGATACCATGAAGCCTTAGCACGTGACCTTGAGGTTCTTCTGTGGCAGGCAGGCCTCTGCTATGTGCATCGCGGGCTGTGCGTGTGAGGTGTAGGCAGAAATCGGGCAATCTGGCTCCATCGCTTTCCTGCTCAGAGGTGGAAAGCTCAGAGTATCTCTAGAGACCCAAAGTGCACAGGACAGCAGAAAAAGCTAGTAGCCTGGGATTCTGTCAGGACGATGCCAACTTTTCGCCAGGAGATTCTTCAAGCAAACCTAGAAAACCTCAGACAGCTGGGATGCTGTTTTCTGCAAGGTCCCCCTTTTTGGGTATCCTGCCATCCTCCTCACCGGGTGACCCACCTTCCCATCAGAACAGGCTCCACTGTCACAGAGTCCAGACACTTAAGGCATCTGCAGCAGCAAGACCTATGCAGATGCTATGTGAATAGAGAGAAGGAATGTGCAGCTTAGCCAATGATGAAGCTTCAATGCCAGGTCAACCTCTTATTATCCGTGGGACATTGGGCATGATGACCTGTGAGCCCCAGTACTCTTTTCTGTAAGATGAAACTTATTTTAGTTCCATCTCATGGGGTTATGATGAGCCTCAAATGAATCAGTACACCCAGGGCATGTGGAACAGTAGCCACAATATAGGAGAAATTCAATCCTCCTGCCTCAGCATTCCAAGTACTAGAATCGCAGTTTCTGTAATCATACCCTGATTCAGTTCAATAGGTTTTAATTAACCAAATCACATATTTCAATGGTTTGAAAGTATGGGGGGCATAGTTCCTGTAGCATACAAGGTGATCCTATGGGGACCATATAGGGATACTTCTCATTTTAATTCCTGTATATTTATTATATAGTAAGAAAAAAATAATGTCTATGATTTCCCGAACAATGTTGATTAGGGAGATAAATACTAAACATATTTTTAAAACTGAACATATCTAAGAACCTGTACAATGAAAACATGGACAAATTATAACACAAACTGTACTGTAGTAGATAGATGAGAGTCTCAGGGGGCCTTCCAAGTGTAGAGGACCGTGGAGACTCACCTTGATGCAGGAGGAAAGATGAGGCTGGAATGAGTGGCAAGAGCACAGGGCTTTACATGATGCTGTTATGTCTGAACTTTGTCCTAGAGGCAAGGGAATGTGGTAGTGAGCGGGACTGAGGGCTGGGGTGCTGAAGCAGAGAGCTGATTAAGATGCCCACTGCCCATTAGGAGATGGTAGGAATAATGGGCACAGAGAGAGCGAGGGACAGATGAAGTCAGGGCATCTTTGGAAGATGCAAGATGCTGAGCTCTCTAGCTGAGTAATAAATGGATGCTGTTTCAGCAACCCACCCATGCGTGTAGGAGTTGAAGTAAGGACAGCGATCGTTAAGTGGAGGCGAGGAACGTCAATTCAGTTTGGATACTCTAGACGAGGAGCCAACAGAGATGGCTGCTGAACACAGAAATGCCTTCTGAGCACCCAACTGACTCTTGGAGACCTGAATAAGAACTTTGTGTGACTTCATACGATTGTGCATCCTGCTTTGATTTCTGCCTGGGTTTGTCCTCCAGCCCCCTCTGGCTACCCTTCTACCCCTTCTGTCATGTCTTTCTTCCTTCATTATGAAGTCATTGCTTGAGTGCTTACTATACATACTAGAAGCAAAAAGGCATAAAAATTAAAATAGACCACCAAGAGGCATCTGCTCTGGAAGAAGGAGGCAAAATAAAAGGAAACTGTCCAGCGTGTGGAATGGTGTCAAGTACACAGGCTAAAATGTCAAGTAGGGTCGGAGACAGAGAATACCCAGGAGGAGAAGAAGAGTGAGCATCAAGGACCATGGGGAGGCCAAGGAAGACACAAGAGCAAAGATGGTGATCTGGAAGCAGGTGTGTCGTAGGAAAGATCTGAATGACTGACAGAAGTGTCATGGGAAAACAGCCTCAGTGACTCTGAAGACAAATGCTGAAAGCAGGAAGAGTCGTACTGTCCAGGCAAAGCAAATGGAGTCTTAGGCCATTGCCTGTGGCCGCAGCATCTGCCACTGGACCCAGAACCTAGAGCCCAATTTTAAACTCTCATTAAGTATTTCTCTCCTCTTGGGTTCCTCATCCTTTCTGCACTCAAACAATTTGTCCTAGTCTATCCTAACCCTGAGTGCCCAACTTTCTCCAAAATTGCAGGCTTATAAGCCTAAGACAGGAGGATTCCAAGTTCAAGACCTGCCTGGATACTGGATGAGCTCATGGCTAGCCTAGGCAGTGTAGCAAGACCCTGTCTAGAAATAATGACTGGGGATGTGTCTTGGTGACAGAGGCTAAATGTGCAAAGTCCTAAATTCAATCCTCAGTCTACAGAAATACATTTTAAATATCAAAAGAATTGCAGGGAGCACTCAGAAGATCAAGGTCATAAGGTCAAGCTGATGGTTTCCAAGACAAAGAACAAGCCAAATTCCAATTTCAAGCAAAAGGGCAACTATCCCAAATGTTAAATATGGAGGTACTTCTGGAAGGGGATGTGCCCTATAGACACAGCCAGGCAAGAAACAATTAGTAATGATTGTAAAAGCAAATGTTTTCCAAGCCAATTCAGAAAAAACCTGGAAACAGGCAACTTAGGTAACCAAAGAGATGGCTTTCAAAGCAGCAAACCACTAGGAACCGAGTTCTAGGTAGAAGGCATCATGAGAATGTGTGTAACTCCATGAGACTTGGTTCCAGCCACACTACATCAGGTTTGTCTCAGTGGTAAGTCAGGGAGTCAGCAGCCTGACATGCTTGGAGCTCTGCCTGAGGATAAGTCCAGGCTAGGCCCACATTAATTTTAGCAAATGGCTCAGTTTGAGAATGTGGTGATGGCTACTACCTAGAGCCCAGACAACCTCTAGAACCATATCAACAATTTGGTTGTTGGTCTCAATCATTTGCCATTTCTCACAGCCTCATCCATGCCATGTGTCTTCACAGAGGAAACCTCCCAGCCTCTCCACTGTGGGCTTAGCAATACACTTGGGAGTGAATTAAATGTGTGAACATAACCATGTTGATTATAAGGTTCTAAATCCACCTTTGACCTTGACCTCCTAAGCTTCTGCCATCCCGTTGATTAGTCTGCTGGTCCCAGAAGATAAGTGGAAACATGAGAAACCCCAGTCAGTGCAGGCTGGAGCCAAACTGCCAGCCAAGCCCAGGCTAGACCAGCCCAACCATAGATGGCCCTTGCTTTACCAGCAGGGATGAGCCATGTCTGCTTTAGATGTGACGACAATGACCTTTCGAGCCTGCCTTAAGGTGCTAGCTCAGTGCTCTGTCCTCACAACCTTAAAACTAACTTGCTAGTCTTAGTTGCAGGATGTTCCCTGGAAATCTGTCACCTATCTGGGCTCCTTACAGCAAGAAACCTAGATGCCTCCGTGCCAATGGCAGAAAGTGGAAAACGACAGGCCCGTTTCCGCAGACACCAGAGGCAATAATGGAGCTCGCTGCAAGTGCCTGCCAGTCTCTTCGTCACAGTGTCTGAAGGGGAAACACTGAAGGTCTACAGTAGTTTGGGACTCACAAAAAATAATTCATTATGCATAATGGTGATGTTGGCAGTGCATGCCAAATGGTTAAATCTAATGTAGCATACAGTTTCATTAAGGCACAACAAAATTAATCTATCCCTTCCCACCAGGAGGTTTAAACAAAAGCAATGGGGAAGGAGCTGCATGCGAAAAGCAGCAATTCATTAATGAAATGAAGACATGTAAAATAATTAGGCTTATAACAAGAGATCAGAGAACTAAATTAACCCTCTTGTTTACTTTCCACAGATGTGATGGAGAACTTTGGCAAATGTTAAGTTATTAGGGAAATGTCACTTCAAAAGATTAGCCCAGTGGCCTCCCCTGAAAGGAGCGACCTGTGTTGATCCCCAGCCTAATAACTTGGGGTGACAATAGTTGAAGGGATACCTGCCAGACATTGCATGCAGGCCCAGGAAGCCTGCAAGAAGGGCTGCAGATACAGCTGTGGAGAAGGGCGCCACAAACGAAACAGTTAACTCAGAGGAAGTCGGATTTGGATGTTGACATGTGGTATGCTAACTCGGGCAATTAATAATATCGAAACGGACAGACTAATCTAAATCAATGGTAGGCTAAAGCTCTCCTCTGCCTGTTTAGTAATGATAAGCCAAGGGGGACAATTGAGCTTCCGTTGTTAATAACTCCCAAGTCCTCGTCTGCAGGGAGGGTTGGAGGGAGCAAGGCCCTGACCACTTGATGGGAGCAGAAGTGCAGCTCAGGACAAAAGGGACTGGGAAATGGGAAGTGTGCTTCTTGACAGGTGCCCTCCCAGCCAAGAGTGGGAGGCTTTGGGTCTTGACTCTTATTTCTTGCATATTAGTTCCCCACTTGAGGGGTTAAACTAAAGGTTTGTAACTACAGGTTTTCATGGTTGATTCATACTCAAGTTCACGGCGTAAATCTGGAATCCGTATTCTGTCAATGAAGCTGGGGACAGGCACAAAGGTTCAGAAGGGAATGAATGACTGTGTTAAGAGTCTTGCACATCTTTCCTGAGAGAGCTGGCAGGGACAGTGCCTAAGGGCTGCTGGCAATGACTGCTATAAAGGAAGAAGAAAATGGTCTATCCCACTGACCCACATGGTAACCTCTCCATGGAGGTAGGAATCAGTATCTTTATAGACACTGTTCTCCCAGGAGCAGTCAAAGAGGGCAACTTAGGCTAGACCATGGTCAACAGCTCTTGGACACCCCACATGTCACACTGAAGGTCATACATGCTCCTAGGTCTCAGGAAGCAGTGACACTGTCTCTTTATAGCTTAGGTCTTTTTGGCTAATGCTGATTTAAAAAAAAAACAAACAAAAAAATGAAAACAACATAAAAAACACCAGAGGCTGAAATTAATTCTGCTAATTGACCTGAGAACAAGAGAGCTACACAAAATACCGTGGGGATCAAGGTTAACATTTGTTGTTTGTTTGTTTGTTTGTTTGTTGTTTGTTCTGGGATTTCAGGCTTGCACCACCATACCTGGCCAAGATTAACACCTCTTTGGTCTATAGTTTGTGATACGTTCCGCAACATTATCACATTTCATCATCCAAAGGCAATAATACATTCCATTTTATAAATCAGTAAGCCAATGCTTATTGGTTCAGGAATTAGCCTAAAATTATCAGAAAAAGAATTAAGTAATAGAAAAATTTTGTGTGTGTGTGTGTGTGTGCGTGCGTGCGTGTGTGTGTGTGTGTGTGTGTGTACAAGTGCATGCATGGTACAACACTCATGTAGGAGTCAGAGGATACATTTCAGGAGTTGCCTCTCCTCTTCCCAGGGGTTGAGGCAGGATCTCCAATCATTACCTGTCGATTTTCCAATCATTACCTGTGGCACGTTCTCAAGGAATCTGGAGAGCAGAGCATGTGAAATCATGGTGAAGGAAGAACGAGTTTCCTCAAAACAACTGTTATTACCTCTCCAAGCTCCCCGAGTGGAGAGCCAGGAGCACACGTCCTTCTGCCTCCCGCCCCCACCCCATCACCCTGCTCTAGTCCCATACTGCCGCCTAGGATAGGAAAAGTACAGGGTGCAGGACAGAAAGGAAAGTAGGTGACAATATCAGTAGGCAAACTCACGGGGTAGCTGGAAGAAGTCTTCGTGGCCTAGTTTCCAAAAGAGAGCCAAGTGAACAGTAACCATAACTTCCAAACTGCAATGTGGGACAATTGCTTCAGCATGAGTACGAGTCCTTAAGGAAGAATATTTGAAGCTGGGGTTTCCGTAGACACGGGATGATCTTATTACAGTAAGTTCTATCAATGTGAGCTCCACCGATGCAGGAAAACCACCCTTGGCTATCACAGCGGCACAGGGGTTGAGCGCAGAAGCCCGAGCCCCGGTGAGAAGAGGCCAGTGGAAGAGGTGAGAAAACATCGGTTTTCTTTGGCTCACTCTTTCTCCAGCTTCTACATGAGCTGCTTTCCAATCATCCATTTGTCCACTAAGTGCTGGTCTGGTTCCCACCGCATCCTGACATTACATGGGGCACTTCCTTCATGGTATCTTATTTGATCATCATGCTAACCTACAAGGAAGATACTGTTTCCTCTGGTTTCAAAATGAGCAAATTGAGACTCTGTAAAGCTGAATGATCTCTCTTCCACTCCCTATGCCCCCGCCCCATAAATCCTCCCCCTGGTGTTCAAAGCACCTTAAGAACCCAGGGCTCCTTTGTGTCCTCCACTTCCTCTGCCACTTTCCTGACCATTATTTACCCTCCAATCTTGCTAGAATTTTGCCATGATTGTCCTCGAGAGAGAAGGTATTTCCTCCATTATCCATATATTCCAACAGAGGTCCCAGGATCATTCTGGAATAAATGAGAACTTAGAACCCCTTAGACTGTAGTAATCATTATTAATTGTTAGTAATCCACTTCGCCTGCTGAGCCACACTGTAATTTCCAATGCTAAGTGGAGCAGTCCCCCCTTGAGAGGTTGTGTCCTTGATAGGAAGTCACAGAAAGAAACCAGTTCACACAACTTTACAGACCCAAGTCCAGAGCTTTGCCTGTGTCCTGCGCATGGGAAATGCTTACTGAAGACTTCGCTTGAATGAACGAGGGAAGGGATGAACAAATGAATTGCTCTGAAAGGCCCCCAGGGCTTCTCTGGGCTTCTCAGATCATGCCTACTGATGCAGATTCATTTGGCAGATGTGTGAACAGCACCTGGCCAGGTCAACACGACTGCTCAAATGATAGAGGGCCATACAGAGACAGAGTCCCCAGCCCTTTGTGATACCTCCTTTCACCACTCGTGCAGAGCACACTCCTGAGATTCCCCGTGAAGCTTGGTAGAATTTGTTTTTAGGATTACCTGACATGCATTAAAAGCAATTGACTGCGGACCAAATACAAAGGAGTCACTTTGCTCGTTGTCATTGATTTGGTGAAGATCAAAAAGGAAGCCAAGTGCAAATCTATTTATTGTTTTAAAGAAAATTTTGTTTTAATTATTCGGGAGGGGACATCTCTAGCCCACAACCCCAGTCTTTGTGTCATGATATTTAATAAAATTGAGAGGTGTTGCATAGCTAGGAACTGGCAAACGATCAGACAAGGAAACATGTCGTGTGTGAAGTTTTCTGTTCCACAAACAAAGGAGTAAGAGCATAGCAGCAGGAACACAAGGCCACAAGTCACATTGCATCTGAAGTCAAGAAACAGAGAGACGTGAATGATGCCGTTCTGCTCCTTCTCTCCTTGGACTTCAGTCTGGGACCCGAACCCATGAGATGCTGCCACCCAAGCTTCCTGTGGATCTTCTCATCTCTGTTAACCAAGTCTACAAACTCTCACACAGGGGTGCCCAGAGGTAGCCTGCCAAGGAGATTCACGATCCTGTCAAGGTGACAACCGTATCAACCGTTACAGTCAGAGAATGGCTGGCCTCTCCACCGCCTGTGTTTTCCCATGTTGGAGACAGGCAGCTCCAGCAGCATCAGGAAGAAGGCAAGTGCTTTATTGACTTCCTTATTTTCTAGAATCCTCCTTGTCCTGTGTTCTCCCCTGCCTTCCAAAGACACCCTCTCCGTGGTTAGCTCCAATATGCTGTGTGGCGGGATTGGCGTGGGGGGGGGGAGGGAGGCGGGTAAAGTTGTGAGCTTTGGCCATTGATTGGTGGTAAATAAGATAAGTAGTACACGGGGTAAAGACAAAAGGATGGTGTAGATAAACAGTATGATATCTGAGAGGAAGAAAGCTGTGCGGTAGATAGAACTGAGGGGCTAGTGGTGGTGAACTACGGAAAAGACAAGGAATACACCTTTATTCTGAGCAAAGCCATCAAAACAAAAAACAGACACAAAAGAGAGAGGGAAAGAAAGCGAATCTAAGCCCTGGGAATGAGAGATTCAAAGTCACTTCCTTTGTCCTGTGCCTCAGTCTTTGGACCCGACAACTGTCCTTGACTGTTTCTTCCTTGGAGGGGTTTCCTTTCGAGGAGATCCTACCTCTTTTCCGGAGTCCCCAGTTCGTCCTGTGCCACAGACTCACCAAGACTGCACTAACAGGACAGGTGCCGCTTGTAAGATGTCGCCCTCGATGCAATATCCTTGACACTCCATCTTGCTCCAAACACAAGCCTAGCTGACCTGGACTGCCTGGAGCCATAAGGGCTCCTCACCGTGGTTGCCAAAATGTTCAGGCATTGTCCTCTTGGCTCTCAATGGCGATCGAATAGACAGTGTGATTACAAAATGGGGCAGTGATGGAACCTTGTGTTTCTGAGTGCCATTTAAAATCCTACAAAATACCAAAATACCCCTACAATGTACACTAAAAAAGACTATTTTTACCGTAAAGAAAACTGAGGAAAACCTTTTATTTATTTTTATTAAGTTTCTGGGTTTCCTTATAATATTTTCATATATATGTATCATTGTTCATCTCATATTTGCTCCGCTGCTACTATTCCCCAGCTTCTCTCCCCTCTTGCTGAAAAGGTCTTATATAGTTTTGTGTTTTGATATTATTTTACTTCAGACATTTATGAACACTTATAATCTGTGATTTTATTGTTATTGTTGTCTTTTTGAGACATGTTCTCACAGTGTAGTCTAGGATGGCCAGTAACTCACCATTCAGGTCAGGCTGGCTTCAAACTCATGGTAATCCTCCTGCCTCAGCCTATTTTATCTTTTAAGATTTTCCAGTGATCCCAGTGACAGGTTGCTCTCTTTCTGCACTGACTAATGCTGTCGCCTTTGTCCAGCAGCGCAAGCGTGTTCCACAAAGGAGAGCTGCCTAACTTATTGGTAGCCTTTGTCCACTTCTCTGCGCTGACAAGAACACCTCCTCCTCACTTGCTCTCAGTATGACTTCTGTCACCCATAGTCACCTTCTGCAAGTTGCCTTTTTAAAAAACCACCTGATAGGATCCGCTTACTAGTATCAAGAAATTCATGTTTCAATCACAATTGTATTCAACGTAAACAGTAGAAAGAAGATTAATTTCATTTTTGTCCTTCAATATTGTGTATTGAATATACGTACAAAACTCTCAGATTCTATGTTAAATTTGTCCTAAGGTGTCCAATGGCTTCTGTTGCATTTTATATTTATATCTGTTTAAATCCCCAGCTATATAGGAATGGAATGCTTTCAGAATATTTATCTTACAGGCTTCTTCTAGATTTTTGTAGTGAACATCATAGACAAGACCTGGTCCCTCTACACATATGAAAGTCATCCCTCCAAAACACAGGTAAACAGCTGCAGCCCGTGGAACAAGAGAGGTGAGGATACCATTTCTGGGCAGAGTTAATGGGAGGCTTCTGAGTGAAGCAGACTTGGATTCCCCCTGGGAGGTGGCAGGCCTGAGCTGATGAACCCCATCATGGCAGAGAGTCACTCATCCCTGAGAAAGACAGAAATCGTCTTTGTGTTGTGCTACTGACATTTCAGGGTTAGCTGTTTCCTCATGGATAACCCAGATTCTATATAATATATAGAGAATATATAGTTTTATTATTAATTATATTATATAATAACATATAATAACACAATTTTATATATACATATATACATACACCATACACACACACATATATATATGTATATATATATATATATATATATATATATAGAGAGAGAGAGAGAGAGAGAGACCAATATAGTTTATCTCTAGACTCCCTTGAAAATTTTTTTTAAGATATGGACCATTACAATAGCCTTAAATATTGGCAGTTGTGTTTCTTTTGTTCTAATTCTTAGGTAATTAAATTTTTATGAATACTAAACTTCACAATTAATGAGTTTGACACAGTGTTACAGTTTGCACTCTTTACCTCAGGGTTTGTTCATTCTGATTTGCACTTTCTCCTGTGCGCTGTCTCAGGTCCCAGACATCTGGGGACGCCTTACTGAGCAGAGAGGCCACAGGCTCTGCGCTGAGCCTCTCAAAGGTTAACAGGACTCTGATTAGTTTGACCATTGTTACAATGTCATCTGGGGTAGGGCTGGCGGTGGGGGGGGGGGGAGTCCTGCAATTCCCAGTGAGAAGAATGTAATAGGCACCAGGAGCTCAGGCTGAGGTGAGTCACTTGCACCTAAACCCCAACAGCAATAGCGCTGTGGGGAAGTTCACAGAGTAGCGCTGGCAAGTCTCCCTTTGTCCTCATCACCTTTGGGAGCAGAATCACTAGTTCCTACCTTCCTTCTGCCTCTAGAACTCTGAGGAGATCCTCGGAGTAAGAATTTTATAACTATAAACATTACAATTATAAATTATGATTTTTATTATTATTTATTATAAATAATAAGATTATCATTTTATTATTATCATCTCAGCACTGTCAGCATGCTGCAGTTCAGGAAAGTCCAACATAATAAACACTGATCTTATCCAAAAGAAAATATACATGGATTGGAGGATGGTAACTTGCTTTAAAAAACGATTCCTTGCCCCACAAAATGAATTCAACTTTGGGCTCCCTAAAATAGTCCACTCCCTTGGTGCATGTTAAATATAATTCAATTTACAAAAATTCGATTTGCATATAACCTTTTCTGCAGCACATCCATTGTGCAAAGCAATGTACACTTGTAATTGGCTGCAAATTGCCAGGAGACCACGCTTGCACATATTGTTCCTAGATGTGCAATTTTTTCTTAAGTCTCCATGGGATGGGGGAGGGGGTGTGGAGTGTCTGAAATCCTAGTTGTTCATCTGATCCCATTGGCTATGCTGAGGAGGACGATTTGTCAATTATTTGGAGGCAGCATGTGCTATGTGCAAATCAATGCTGTGTATTTAGAAATGGGAAGTAGGGAGAGGCGAGGCGACTGAGAAAGGGCTGCCTGGCTGCGTTGGTGACAACTGAGGATGTCGGGAAGACCTCTTTATCTCGGTTGCCTAACAGGCATCAGGAGGAGAAACGAAGCAGAGGACAACTCACAATAATGGCTAGGCTCTCCGTTTTCTGTACAAGACGCAGAACCTGGGCCTTCCAAGGAAAACAGTAGAGTCCAGTGGCCGGAGCCGTGAAGACAGCCCCAGCTGAGCCAGTAACTCCAGTGTCCTGCCCTAGGAACCTTCAGGCCCCAGGAATGTGGCCAAGACATTTAACGAAGTTGGGGCGCGGTGGAGGTGTGGTGGGGGTATTTTCTCCCGTATCTATGTATAGACGCATATAGAGAGAGACACAAGCGGCATCTTTTCACAGCAAATTAAAGTAGATTATTGGCGATGATGCCAAGTCGCATTTAAAAAGCCCTTTTCAACCTGAATACTAAAAACACCCGCCTAGCACGTTTTGCTTTCCTTTCAGAGATGACACCTAACTCCGTGTCTCTACTGCCTCACCTCCCTGCGCCCCAAGCCTGGCCTCTTCTCTCCTGATTAGGAGTCTCCCTGGAGGATTTCACCTGGGCCGCTAACAGCTCTGCTTCCCCAGGCTAGCCTGCAGGGTGTGCCAGACACCTGGGAAGAGTCAGGCCCCGCCCTCCAGAGACCTGGGCTCTACCTGCCAGATCTTGGGAGCTGCACTGACTGAAAGGAGCCTAGGGAAGCCTACCTAGACCTCATTTTCTTGGTGCTTTTTTTTTTTCTTTCTTTTTCTTTTTTTGCTGGAGGGAAGAGCTCCTATGGCCCCCAAGCTGCCGAGAAGACTCTCCTATTGTGAGTTCGACTCCCTGAAGGCAATGTTTGTCTCCTTCTGGTTTTGAGGTAGGTGTTATAAATTGCCTCCCATAAACTCCCTGGAAGCAGATGAAGTCGCCTATCAGCTACAAAGCAACAATGACTTGCAAGCTGAAGTTTCTGCTAGAACAGGTGAGAGCACTGAAAACTTGGGAAACTGTGCTGGGGGAGCTGCTTTAAAGTTGTATTTCTTTATTTATGTTATTATTTCTATTTCTTGTTATTGTTTTTGAGACAAAGTCTCACTCTCAGTCTACAGTTACCTAGAATTTACTATGCAGCCATGGCTAGCCTTAAGCTCCTGGCAATCCTCCTGTCTCAATCTTCCACGTGTTGGGAGTATAGGCATGAGACACTGTACCCGATTTCCTGGGAAAGCTAACCTCAGCCCACTTCCGATTGAAAATTGCTGATTTTGGCTAAACTTCTTTGTGCTGCAGCAGCAGATGGGTCCCTGTATGACTCTACACCGTGCCATCAGCTCAAATCCCCACGACAGTGACCTTAGACAGACCACAATTTGCATGGCTGTACCAGGCAGTTCCAGCGCTGGGAAGACTGGCTAACGTGTTTTTTTTTAATTAAGTTTGGTTTCAAGGGAAGGAAATGGCTTTATGAGCAAGCCCACTCAGTCCTTATACTTACTTAGCTCTCTCTCCTCGACGCTACCCTGGACAATACACACAGCCTCTCAGTGATTGGCCAGCTCTGACTTACAAGCCGAGAGTGGAAATGAAATCACAGGATGAACAGGCGGTGCTGGGTTCCCTGTCATCATAGGAAATAAGTTCCCTCTCTTGGCAGTGCCTGTGAGACACAGACATGTCCTGCTTTGGTCTGGAAGCCAGGGTGCAATATGTGCAAGAGAAGACAACGAGCCACAGCCTCCTGGTCTGAATGGGGCCTTTAAGGGAGGGGCTGGATGTGCTAAACCCTAGGCAGCCCCCCTCTCTGCACCCTGAGTCCCTCTTCTAAAAGGGTTTCCATATTCTTCCTATTCACATCCAAACCAAATTGCTTCCACTGAGCTTCCACAGTAGGTGGGTGGGGAGAGGCTAGAGTGGATGAGGGTACATGTGTGCCTTCTGTTCTCAAGGAAATTTTATAGGGAATGGGAGAAGAAGAATTTGCAGTCAAGGTTCCTATATGGGCAGTGCTTTCTGTGCTTGCATTTCCTTTCATTTCTACCAGGGTATTCAATGAAGCCTACAAGATCTATGGGGAAGAAGAGCCTGCTCCAGCAGAGGCAACTAGAGCACGAAGCGCCAGTGACCAGGTGAAAGTCCTCTCCAAAGGTTTTAGCACGTGGGAAGTCAGCATTGGGCCTTTAGCTGTCCTTATTTATCCTCATTAGGCAGGAAGACCCCGGGATCTTCTAGGTTAAGTCCTTGGAATTTTGCTTGGAAAAAATCTTTTTTTTCCCTCTCTCTTTCTCTATCCACTAAAAGCATCAGCCGCAGGGGCATGGTGGATTTCAGAAGCCTCCTCTACCCTGCTTTCTTCTGGAGAATCATGGAACAGAGCCACAGAACACTGGAATAGTGTTCCCTTATGGCCAGAGGAAGGACATATATAAGGGATCCTTTTCTTTTCAGTTTTCCTAAAGAGCCTTGAACATCAGGCCGCACTGACTCAGACCCAAAGGTCACATACAAGGAAAAGAGCCCTGATCATGGAACGTAAGCCCCACAGAACCTCAAGGCATCTTCAAACATCTTTCAGCTGTCTCCAGCTCCCCTCCTCTCTGCCACTGGTCAGGATCATGCTTACCATTCTGGTTTCAATATGTTTTTCGGAGATCAACTGCCCTCTTGTCCCTTTACACATCTAGAACCAAGATGATGTCATCTGCCAGAGCAGTGCCCACCGGGCAGGGCACATCTCCCTGACATACGAACAGTAAGTGGAGGATTTTTTAAGGACACTTGGGAGCTGACGGTTAACTCAGAGCTAGAAGATGCAAAGCCCTGGGTTTAACCTTCAATGCTGCAAAATAATTGAAATTTTAACAAGCGTTTGGGAAAACCTGTTTCCCCGTATCAAGAAGTGAAAGTCAGATATGGACATAAGGACTGGAGAGATGGCTCAGAGGTTAAGAGCACTCACTGGCTCCTCTTCCAAAGGACCTGGGTTGGATTCCCAACACCAATGTGCTAGTTCACAACTGTCTATAATTGCAGTTCCAGGGGATCTGACACCTTTATACAGACATACGTACAAGCAAAATCCCAATGTACAATAAATTAAAAAAAAATTTTAAAAAAAGAAATGGACATAAAAACACTTTTTAAAACTGTAACACGCAGCACTATAATTTTGCCATGACTTGAGTATTCCCCAAGCTTTTTAATATTACAGCGCCTCAATGTGGCACTGTAGGAAGCAATAGAACCTTGTGAGGTGGTCTTTGTTACAGATCACTGGAGGTATTGCCCTTGAAAGATAATGAAGTGTTCCTCTGAGATGATGCTTATAAAAAAAAACTCAATGAGCAAGTCGCCAAGTAGCATTCTGGTTAGTCACAGCTATGCTATCAGTTACTCCAAAGCTTAGAAACTTAGATAGTTTATGAACACGTCTGGCAGTTCTGTGGTCAGCTGGCTTGTGATCACTCAAGCTGTTTCAACCTGCTGTGGTGAGATGGTAGCTGGAGTTGGAGTCACCTGAAGGCTCGACAGAACTAGAAGTCCAAAGATGACCATTGGTGCCGCTGCCAGCTAGAGCTGCTGTGTGTGTTCTCATTGGGTGGTTTGGGCTTCTATCAATTGCTCATTTCAAGACAGGATGCCTTAGGAAGTGTAAAGGACCAGGAGAAGAATGCAGACTTTCTTATGCTGGGAGTGTAATGTTCAGTTGCTGGTGTCATGTGTGGTCAACAGGAAGCCACCAGCTCCCAGAAACAGAAACTCCATAATGTGTGAATGAGAGGAGGTGGGACTCAGTGCAGAGGCCATCTTTGAAAATGATCGCAGACAGGCGTTAATGAAGCTGGTCCCATCTTGTGGCTGGTTTGATACGTATGCCCCTCAGCCTTCCCCAAGGTAAAATATTAATGAGATCATATGTGAACTCCTTGATAAGTTAATGCCTCCTTGTAAAGCATGCCATTATTATTAGCCTGCCTCATCATTTCAACCTGGAGTCTGCAGAAGACAGGCACAATATTACATAGATCAAAACAACAAAAATTCATTAAATCCATTGAATAACACAGACATTCAAATTTGGTACAGATCAAATCTTATTACAAACAAATTGCATTAGATTGTCTAAAACACAAAAACAAAAACAAAAAACAGTGGAACCAGATGTTTCCAAAACCCTACTTCCTTCAAGAAAATATTCCGTGTAAGCAATGTGGAGGACCAGCAAAGAGGAAAACAGCCCCTGAGGTTTGCTAGTGTGGGATTTGGACCCCTTTCTTCCAGTCTTAAGTTCCAACATCTTAAAGTATAAAAAGAAGTGCTTGCAGGATTCACAAGTGTGAGCTTCTTGGGAAGTAGTTAATTATAAAAATCGTTTCTTTATTCTCCCATCAGACTCCTCTCCCAGGTCCTTGCGTGGGATCCATTTTATTCTCCCGCAGGGATTTGGTGTACTCATAGTGCCAAAGTCTGGCCGGCAGCTGAAAGCCTGAACCACACCACTAACCCTTTGCACTGGAAGAGTAAATTCAAAATGGAGGAAGGGCTTCAAACTGCATGAATGTGCGGACAGCTAGCTTCTCACCACTGTGACAATATACCTGAGAAAAGCAACTCAATTTTCTCGTGATTTCAGTCCATGGTCTGCTGGTTCCATTGCTGACTATAGACCTGAGAGGAAACTGAGGTATCACGTAAGGGCATTGTGGAAGAAAGCTGCTCACCTCATAACATCCAGAAAGCAGAGATGGGGTGGGTGGGGTGGGTGGGAGAGAAGATGTATCCTTCCAAAGCATGCCCTCAGCAACCTCCTTCTTCCAAAGAAGGCCATCTTCCACAGTTCCCAATACGTGACAATAGTTTACTCATTTATGAATCCTTCAATAGATCAATCCACTAATTACGTCAGAGTCCTTGTGATCTGACTGTCTCTAAATACTACTGTGAGATATGAGTCTTTAGGATATGAGTCTTTAGAGATATTTTGTATCCAAACATAGCAATGAGTCATTTCCCCAAGTTAGACTCTTGCTTTATTTTCTCTGAACACACACTTTTCTTTATAATTTTCTATTTACATTACTTCATAGTCCTAAGAGTTTAGGCCACACCTTGACCTATGGATGGGGAGCCATTGCTTAATGAAGTCAGTTATCCCAGGCCTTTGCCACCCACCAAAACCTCTGCTAACCACTCCCAGCCCTGTGTCAAATGGCATTGCTCTTTCCCAGTGAAGCTCAGAACATTCCAGCATTCCACTTTGACCCACCTCTACCTTTCTTCCTTCCCTTTGGCCAATACACATATGGGCGAAAGAAGAATCATGCCTTTTTACAGGAAGTGGCTGGACACCAATCTGCCTGCTCACACAAGTTCCGAAAATACATCACATCTAAAACTGGAGCTCCCCAAGACAGACACCATTTGTTCAAGCCATCTTCATGTTGTCTTCCCTTGTGAATTCAGACATGTCTATCCCTGTGTCTCTTTCTCCATTAAAGCATCTCATTTCCTACCCGCCTCCTTAGTCCACTGCCAAACTAGCCTCATTCATGCTACCAGAAGTAATTTAATCGCCTGCTTTGTTTGGTCTTGCAGTTAGACGCCATATGTAATACATTATTTGTGTTTGGGTTTTCTCTAATTTTGTCTTAAATGCATCAAGCATGGACTGGGAATCTGATGAAATACCAGCAGAGGCAAAGCTGTAGAGACACAGACATGCGCATAGAAGGACGCAGAGTTGGGGACAGTGCTTCCCCAGATGGGCATCATCTTTGGGTCTCTCCTATGCTTGTCCTGTGTGTGCTAGTAAATTATCTGCACTCGAAAGCTAAGAAGCAGGCCCCTGCTTCTAGGCGTCACTCTCCTTTCAGCACAGCGGTACAAGGCTCTGCTCACAAAGGAGGCTCTGTGCTGATGGCTGAAGGTCAATGGTCCCAGATGAGACTAATCGGTTCTTCTTTGAAAGGATGGCTGAAAGTGTTGAGTACAGACTTACAAGACTCTATGGAGATAAAAGGAGAAAATGGTCCTGAACTTCCAATGTTTTTCACATAGGTACTAGCCTTGGGTGCAGTGGGAAGCTTGCCTCTTAAAACTGCTGCTTTGGCATGACCCATGACAAAGAGTTTGTTTCCAGTATCTTTCTAGTATATTCTTAAATGACAAATTTGACTTTAAGCAGCTGGACAGATTTAAGGTTGCCTCTATGTATCTGCCTTAGACCACTCAGGCCACTGCAACAGAAGAGCAAAGACTGGGTGATTCATAATGAACAAAATTCCATTTCTTCACAGTTCTGAAATCTGAGAAGTCCACTATCCAGTCATGGGCAGCTTTGGTATCTGGCAAGGGCAAGGTTTCCACTCCCAAGGTGGTGTCCCTGCATCCTCTGGAGGGGAGGTGGGCCTCACGTGGCAGAAGAGCAGCAGAGGAAAGCCTCGTTATTAAGGCATTAAAGTCATCAATTAAGGTAGAACTCCTGGTCGCACCACCTCAACCTAAAGGCCTCACCCCTATTACTACTGACAATTAAATTTCTCTTTTTAAATTTTATTTATTTATTTATTACTCATGTGTATGTGTGCGTGTGCACGTTTATACCTGAAATGGCACACGTGTATGTGGAAATTAGAGAACAACATATGAGCAAGAACCGTAACTTCTTCCTTAGATCGTCTTACCAGCTCCATGGGAATTCAATTTATGTCAGTTTTGAAGAAGTCAAGCACTCAACCCAAGGCATTAACTCGCCTTTCACCTCCTGCCATAGAAGAGTAGTTGTCAACCTTTCTAATGCTGCTTTCAACCTCATGTTGTGGTGACCCCCCCCCCAACACACACACCATAAAATTATTTTCGTGGCTGCTTTATGACTCTAATTTTGCTACTGTCATGGACCATAATGTAAGTATCCTCATTTTCTGATGGCCTTAGGCGACCCCGTAAAAGGGTCCTTCGACCCTAAAGGGATCACAACCCTCAGGTTGAGAACCACTGCCCTAGAACGTTTGTGTTGATTTCAGAATCCTGAGAAGTGGTTAAGAGGCAGTTTAACTGGTTTGGCCCAGTAGAGAGCTAATCTTGGCAACTGTTAATTTTTTTTTATAAAGATTAGCTTTCTCTTTTTCTTTTTTTCAAAAATAAAAAACAAACCATGTCTTCTTGAAGTATGTTTGGCTTGTGAACCCCATACTTACATGTGTTTGGGGAGAACAGGATTGACTATCCTGCTCGTAATGTGACCTCTGCTGACACACCTCCATAAGGCGCCTTGATGTACATTTCCACATTCTTCCTGAAAGGTGTGTGTGGCCTTGGTGGCACTTGTTTCGGAACTTCTTGCCTTCCCCAAACACGACAGAGCATCCCTAGGCTGGTCTCAGGGTATGCTGAAAAGCTTGCCTTTCTAAATTGTTGTTTTGTTGATCGTGGGGTATGACTGTAATTGCCCTTTCAGCTTTATGCATTTTAATTACTTGATTTCCGCCCCCTGCCCCTCCCATCTTTGAGTCTCAGAGTGATGGGATCACCAAGGGTGCAACTTCGAATAATTCCAATAAAGGGACAAGCCAGTTGTGACGCTGGCGAAGTGGCCCTCTTTATCAAGCCAGCTCCGAAATGAGAAGCGCTCTTAAGAGAGAGGCTATGAAACCAGAGCATTTTGCTGGCTTTGGGGTGTGCATAAGAAGAGCCCACTCAGCAAAGGCAGGGAGGTTCCAAGTGTGGGATGCACATGTGCTCATGAATGCGTCTGTGGAGTTCCCCTCCCAGAGACTGCTGCCTTCACCCGCAGCCCATCCAGGATAAGGAGCATGTTGAAGCAAAGGCTGTCTTTTCTCCATGCTCACAAAGGAGCTGCCATGTTTGCAGAGTGGTTTCTTCCTTTCCTTCTATTAGTTATTTTTCTTTCTGCTGTGACGGAATATCTGACAGGAGTAACTTCAGTCACTCAAGCTTGGGCTCACAGTTAGAGAAGAGGATCTCAAGTGCACATGAATGGGGAGGGAAAACTCAGGGCCTGAACTTGGCCTCTTGTGATTGTAAGGCTGGTCCCGTCCAAGACAAGTGTGTACACATGCATGAGTGCGTGTCTGTGTGGCACATGCCTGTGAGGCCAGAGATCAATGTCAGATACTGTTCTTTGGTCAGGAGCCTGTGCAGTAGGCATGGCTGACTGGTCATTGAGCTCTAAGGAGCTGCATGTCCCAGCCTTCCCAGTCTTAGCTCTGCATGCTTGGCATGTTGGTATGGCTTCTGGGGATTCAACTCAGGCTCCTTTGCTTGCAATGTAAGCACTTTACCAACTGAGTCATCTTCCCCAGCCCCAAGCTACTTTATAAAAACTGTCCTTTCATTCTGGACTATTCTCTCTCTTTTTTATTATTTCATCAAGAATCAACATATGAATATTAGTTATAGAAGTCATCATTTTCTTCCTTAAAATTGTTGTCAGCCATGATGTGGTTGCTGGGAATTGAGCTCAGGACCTCTGGAAGAGCAGCCAGCACTCTTAACCATTGAGCCCAAATGTATAGCTCAATAAAAAAAATTTTAAAAAGAATGCAAAAATATTTAAAAAGAATAAAATTTTGGAAAATGATGAAAAACATCCTTTTCTATAGGCAGCAAAAAAAATTGTTGTGAGGTACCAACCAGAGACGACCACTCGGGCACAGGCACGAGCTGATAGAAAGTCTCTATTCGCTGCCTGCTTAGGCCTGAGTGCAGTCCCAATCCTTTCCCAGGGTAAGCTTTTAAGCACAGAACCACATCCTTAGTTGATACACTCCAACTAGCTAGAACAGTTAGTTTTTTTTTTTCCCAAAACCATGGACTTCGATGAATTAGGTCTTTGTTCTTTTTTTTAAAAAAAATATTTCTTATGGTTTATTTAACTTTATGTACATTGGTGTGAAGGCATCAGATCCCCTGGAATTGGATTTTTAAAACAGTTGTGAGCTGCCACGTGGGTGCTGGGAATTGAACCTGGGTCCTCGGCAGGCAGTGCTCTTAACCACTGAGCCATCTCGCCAGCCCCAGGTCTTTGTTCTTGTTTCGGTAGGTGCTGCTGCCTCTGCGCTGGCTCTTTCCATCATGGCGTCAGTTGTCCTAAGGTCTAGGGGGCCTGTCTCCAAACACCTCTTTAGAAACTGGCATTTTTAGATAATTTTAGGAATTATCTTATTACATTGTGATTTGAGCACAAGTCTGCTCACACACAAGAGGCCTCAGCCTGAATATTTCAATTTCTGGGGCCAAGGACAGCTGAGCCATACTGGGTCTCGGACTCACTAACTGCTTCTTACACACAGAGCTTGCTCTGAAATTTTGGGCTTTTGTTATTGTTTTGTTTCATTTTCTTGCATGTATTTGGTATGCTTGGTGTGTGTATTCTTCGTAAGATATATATGGTGATGGTGAAGTTCCCAGTTTATAGATTAGGAAACTGAGGTCCAAAACTGTGCCTTTGCCAATGCTGGGCAGAAACTTATTTTACTCCATAGCCCGTATTTTCCTGATTCTTTTCTTTCACTCCCTCCCTCCCTCCTTCCTCCCTTTTCTTTTTTGATACTAATTCTTTGGCAATAGAATAAAAAAAGAATCCTAGATTTATTAGTGACTGGAAGTATTGGAGGCACTGGAGTCAACACTTATAACATCCCTCTGAAAGCCACAGATTGAAGCCGGGAGCCTAAGACTTAGAAGAAGTCAGGAGTTGCACATTCAAGGCTGTAGGACTTCGGGAAGGAGCCTTGCCTCTCAGGGATCCCACTACCCCCACTGTGTAAGGTGTGCCCTGAAGTCCCCTCTTATTCTGCAGTTCTTGGAGGACACCTACGGGGATGTGTTCTTGTTCGGGAACAGTTCTACCACCAGGAATCTTATGAAGCAATCAGGCTCTATTCCCCATAGCCACAGCATCCCGCATCCCTGCTTCCCGAAAGCATATGGCGCTGTGGATGCCTGCCAGGATGCTCTGTGAACGGAAGTGAAGAGGGAATGAGCATCGGCAGCCAACATGTTGGGTTTGTCCCTCTTGTTCTCATTACTGCGCGCGTCAGCAGTGCTGTATTCCGGAGTGGGAGTTAGCGCCTTTTTGCGGATGATTTCCAGGACCAGTGCTCAGTGCTCAGGCTCTGCACGGCCAACGATTTCCACTGTCTCCTTACAAGGCTGCCCATGCACCACACTCTCACACTCTCCCATGCTGAGTCTTTGTTTCGACATTTTCTACTATCTTGGTGTCTCTGTATTTACTATACCACAGCAAAAAGTGGAAGTGGGAAGGCAAGGGGGGGCAGGGAGACAGAGAGAAAAGGAAGGAGGGAGGGAGGGAGGGGGAGAGAGAGAGAAGAGATAATCCAGTGTGTCATGTTGACCCTGTTTCAGTGAGAGATGGTGGCTCGAAGACCTGTTGACCTGTCTCATTTGTGCAGGCGAAGAGTCTGTAGAGTGAAGAGGAAAAAAGGATGGGAGACGTTTTAATTTTGAATTTTATTGGCTTTTCTATTCTTTCTCAGTCTTCTCCAACTCTGACCCACTTTTGCCTTCTATTACAAAGCTAAAGTCCTTGACAAAATGAAAGAAAGAAAAAAAGAAAGAAAGAAAGAAAGAAAGAAAAGAAGAAAGGAGGGAGGGAGGGAGGGAGGGAGGGAGGGAAGGAAGGAAGGAAGGAAGGAAGGAAGGATGATGAGGATGGGAGAGAGGCAGGATATGGTCAATTCAGTAAATCTCATGAGCAATCCCTTTCATTTTGTATGGACTCCATTGGAATCCTGACATTCAGGATACAAGCCGGAATTCCATTTCTAAAAGCTTGGACATTTGTTTGTTTGTTTTGGCTATTTGAGAGGCAGTGATGAGTTTGGTTTGTTTCTTTTAATCACGGGACATCATGCAGGCACAAACATTGCTCTGTTGCCAGGCTGTGGCACCCCAGGCCAGAGAGAAGCCAAGCATGAAGCTGGTAGAAAGACAGAAATGTGGCTCATGAATGCCTCAGCATTCTGTGTTCTCTTTGTCTCGGGCCCGGGGAGGGTGGGTTTGCCGCTTCACAAGGAGCTGGTCCAGCTTACCTTTGCTCCCCAGGGCTTCATCAGAGACTGGAGTAAGGCAGGTGGGCAGAAAGTTGATCTGTGACAAAGTTCTAGTCAGCGATGTAAATTACAAATCGCCTTGCCAGTTACAAATGACGCTAAGCTTAGTGACCTCAAAATATAACCATTGGAGCTGGCCAGCATTGCTAGAAGGAGTACACGTTTACTGAGAGGGACACACTCAGTCCTGTACACCCAGTGTGCAAAGAGGCTCCTTTGGGGGTGGGAAGTAAGTCACTTGCTCCAAATCCATGAAACAATGATCTGCTCTTCAATGGGGGCGGGAGGAACACAGCACTGTGTCCATTTCTGTAATAGTTTCCTGCCACGGTGAGTCCCAGTAGAGGCTCAGGGACCTTCAGAACGCTGTGGCCATGGCTGTGACTTTCCTAAATGATAGAAAGAAGAGGAAACAGAATTGTCTGGTCACATCGCCTTAACTGCTTAAATATTGGCCTGCTCTCTGTTATTTTCTTAACACTGAAATAATGACCCTGGTCTCTGGTCCCCTTCGGTTTGACTTGGCAGTCAGTGTTTGGAAGGGAGTCCTGGAATGTGTGTTTATTATACAACTGTTTATGTTTGGATAGCCAAGGAATATAGAGACAGGAAAAACGAAAAGGAAATGGAGGTGACTAGAAAAAGTGGAACAGGACAAGAACCACTGAGGGGGTGGGAGGGGCTGTAATTGAAATTGTAGCAATGAGGACTTCTGAGGGACACAGCTTCTGAAACACCGCTACTGTCCCAGGTGTCTAAGGAAAATATTTTGAAGATTTTGTGACTTTCATAGAATATTTAATAAATGCACATTTTAATATTACTAGGTCCCATTTTAAGTTGAAAAGGGCTTATGAAGGCTTAATAGGATATTCGCTCTGAGTCAGGGGGGAAGGAATGTGATAAAGGCAGCGATTTACCTGAGATCTGAGGGAGGCCCTGGGGAAGGAGGCTCTTGACTGCTGTGTAGATTAATCATCCTCTGAAATCTCAAGTTTGTCTGCATATGTTTTGAAGAAGCCTCAAGCCTCTCTCTGTCCTCAGCAGCTCTGTTTGTTCAGTTTGCTGACACCAGACTCCACGGCTATTGTCAGGATGGTACTTAAAGCCCGTTCGAATTAGGTAGAACATCCTCTGAAATAGTCTTATCCTCATTTTTCTCAGAATGTGTACAATAAGGAAAATTCATTTCCTTCCTGTCTAGAAAAGCTAATGATCATTTTCCATTATATTAAAATATTACCCATTGTTATGACTTCAGTTTAATGTTCCAGAGTTTAGCTATGCCAAGGCCGAGCCACCCATGTGTTATTTTAGACTTCCTCAAAAAGAAAAACTAGATTGTTTAAGATGAGTTATGATTTAAAAAAAAAAAGCAAGTCACACCATTTGGAGAGAATTAGTAGGTAATTATATATATATTTTTAAATCACTTTTAGCATGAAAGCCCAAATTTTTAACAGTGTTGACTCCAGAATATAATTATAAATGCCATGTTGAATCTGTGAACCAGAAATAAGAGCTTTCTTTTAAGATAAAATAAATGCTTTACATATTGGGGCACTGTTTCTCTTTCAGCAGCGATGAAAAGTAGAATTATAGGCTACTATTGTATTGTAATCCCTCAAGCAGTTTATTTATTTATTTTAAAATTTCCATAATCTCCCAGGGGTAATTTGTGTCTGAAGAAGATGTGGTATTTTCTTGAAGGAGATACACTGAAAGGGCCAGCGTGGCCTCCGGAAAGTTACAATCTGTGGTCCAGGCAGTGATCTGGCAAATGTGAGCCCCCAGAGGCACGGTTTCACCCCTGAAACAAAGAGGAGAGGAGGAGGAGGAAGAAACCATGGGATCCTAGAAAAGAGTGACTTGCCTGGGACGCCATCAAGCAGCTCAACAGAGAGCGGTCCTTCCCCCTCCATGCCCTCCTGGACCAGTGTGCCTGGGCCATCAGCTGGAGGGTCAAACAACACACACTTCCTTTCACTTTCAGAGGCTGAAGTCTGTGGTCAAGGTGCTGGCGGGACTGGTGTCCCTGAGGGCTCTGTGGCCGGCCTACGGATGGTCACCCTCTGCTGTCTCTTTGCTTGGTGCCCTATGTGCCTTGGTGCTTCTCTTAATCACAAGACCACCAACTATTCCTGGAACAGTGTGCACCTACTGCCTCACTCTGGCCCAGCCACCTCCCTGAAAATCCTATATCCCAAAACAGGCAGCTACACATTTGCCCATAAAAGTCCCTTTTACCTTAATTAGGTCTCTGTAGCCATCCATTTTGAGGCACTGGGTCTTTAACAGGACTCCGGAGGACACAATCTAGCCCCATTGCTTTCTTGATGTGGCTTTGTTTGGTTTGGTTTTTACTGAGATATCCGCTTCAATATGGAAGGACAGATGTAGGCTGTCTCTTACACTTAAAGGAAGAGCTGCAGGGGATGAGAGATATCCACCTAGACAGAGATGTTTCAGGCACTGGAAGAAACTGGTTTTATTTTGGCTGAACTAGTTGTTAACTTTTGCAGTGAGCATCTCAGACGTGCTTCAAATGGAGAAAGCGGCGCAACTCTTTTCTAATAGTGCAACTGCCTGTGCTCCTCGACCAGGCTGAAGAATTGTCATTCTGACCCTCTTGTCTCATCCATTCTTCCTTTTGCTTAAATGTTTTCTTTTTTTAACACAATCCTACTTGTTGTGTCATTTTATTCCATGTCTCTTAAAAATAAATATTTAATTATGAGACTATTAAAACACAAACACTATATGATGGCAATGCCATTCTCATGTCTTAAAAATGAATATTAATGCCACATTTTAATCCCAATTCAAATTTTCTTCATCTCAAGAAAATTATAATTTATTGCACAAACAAAGCAAGAGTCTAGACAAGACTGTTATTGCATTTGGTTGTAGTAGACCATTTATTGTGGGAAAATAGTATTTCCAGAGACAGCCACTTAGCTTGTCCTGTAAAGCTGTGTTTGTTTACCCAAATAAATTCACTGTCTGATGGGGTGGGTCTGGATAGAATTATGTATGCTTTAGCCTTGATGGGCTCTGCACGTTGACCTGGTGAGTGGTCAGCCTTACCACACAGAGAATTAAGCTAGCTTTTTCTTTAGCTTCTCTATTTCTGTGTCATTGTAAAGGAGTCTGTAATGTTTCCGCTACTCAGAGATAACACTTCCAATACAAAACACACAAGAAATGGGCAACCTTCCCCAGTTCATTCCTACATGGCCTGGGTTTCACTGCCACTCAAGGCCACTGTTCTTTCTTTGAGTCTTCCAAGCTCAATATCAATCTCTTCACGGACCCTACATGCGTGCTTGTGACCACAGGAACTGCTGTGTCATCCACATCAACTAGGCATGAAACCCAGCTCCTTAAGGGCTATTCACAAACTGTCGCTCACAGCCCATTCGGCATCTTGTGAGCTTTGCCACTTATAAGGCTGGGAGCAGAGCCAGTGAGATGACTGATGGAGTCAAACCTGAGGACCGAGTTGGATTCCCAAAAGAAATGGTGGTAGGAGAGCTATCTCCCAAAGCATAGTTGTCTTCGGACCTTCACACCAAGTGTCCCATGCACACACACACACACACAAATGATAATAGTAAACAATCCAGTGAATTGAGAGTGGCCACGTGGGTCCCAACCATTCACCTCTTCCTGGTCTCTCTCTGACCTCTATGCTTTCCAACCCACTTCATCGGGCTTTTTTTTCACCCCCTCTCTTTATCTCATTCAGAGCAACTTAGTGCTAGCATTTCTAGCTTGGATTCTTGGGTCTCACTCTCCACTTCGGGTGACTTGCTAAAACCCTTCTCCGTCCCAGTATATTCGGGGCTCTCCTTCAGTTAAGTTTTGACAAATGAACTCTTCTCTGCCTTCTGGTAAGTGGACACTTATTAGCCAGCCATGCCCACCCTAAGCTGTCCCACGGTGGGCTGCAGTTATCTCTTCAAATGCCCTTCTCTGACTGTGCAGGTCCCTAGAAATGCTGCTTGCCTGGTATATCCACCACTGTTCAGAAAATACTCTTAGCAAAAATGATGCCCCATACTCTAAATGAGTATAGAAGTTTTACCTGTATGCAGCTTTCAACACCTCCACTGAAAACCTGCCCTTCTGAATTTTCTCAACTTCTAGTCTATATTCCTGTGGCCAATGAATTGTCACTTACAACGGAAAATGAAACAAAACAAAAAACAAAATCTGAATAATTGTGTCTCCCCCAATTCAGCAGAGCACAAAGGCTAAATGGAATGCTCTCTTTGAATTTGGCTTCAGGAAGATGCCCAATAATACAAATAATCCTGACTGCCGGAAACGGGGGAATTCATCAATATGAGACTCTAGTCTGGCCGTTATATCTTGAATCTGCTTAAAATCCCTTATGTACCTTCTGAAGCAGGATAAGCTTACAGTTCTCTCTCTCTCTCTCTCTCTCTCTCTCTCTCTCTCTCTCTCTCTCTCTCTCCCCTCTCCCTCCCTCCTTCTCTCTCTCTCTCTCTTTGTGTGTGTCGTGTATGGGTTTAGACATGTTTACGTGTGGGAGCAGGCACTAGAGCAAGTGTGAAGACCAGAAATGGACATCCAGTGTTTTCCTCAATTGTTTCTCTACTGTGTGTGTGTGTGTATGTGTGTGTGTGTGCGTGTGCGTGCGTGTATGCAATATGTACATATTATTTATTTATTTTTGAGCTATAATCTCTCCCTGAACCTGGGACTTCCTGACTGTCTAGACCAGTATCTTCCTCCCCCCATCTCCCTAGTACTGGGATTGCAGGCACAGTGCTGCACCCCTGAGCTCAGCTTTTTATGCTGAGCCTGGTGATGTCCCTCATGCTTGTGTGACAAGCAGTTTACTGAGGGGACTATCTTCCCAGCTCTGGTCAGCATTCCTTATGTTTCCCTGCCCCATGTTCTCTGTCACTTTCCTCAGCTTCCAGTCATCTTAAACTTGCACTTCTCCCGAGGACTCCAACACCAGCTGCTCTTCCATCACCTGAAGGAAGCTCTCCGGACGAGTGAGAATATTGACTCTGAGTGTGAGTGCACTTGAGCAATGTCGTTTTTTCAACTCCTCCAAACTTCCTAACAAGAAATGCACCTTGTGAAATGCACGTGCGCACACAGCATTGCAAGATGCTGATGTGTGCATGGGAAGCCACGGTCATGAGCTCCTGACTCTAGTCTTTCAAATAAACGAATCACAACATCTTAATTGCCTCCTTCCCAAGCCAGGGTGTTGGTCATTTTTGCTACCAAAACTTCCTGTCGAGAAAATACATCTACTGTCTGACCATGCATCCCTTGGGTCTGTTTGCAGAGGGTATTCTAATGGCTACACGATTTGAATCACTCTGCACTCCCAATGTACCCGCCTCTTTATCGTACAGAGTCTGTCTGTCCTTTGTTTGGAGATGTGCATACTGTGAAGGCCAGCATGTCTTACAACTCAGGTGAAAATAGTAGATTTATGAGCTGTCCCCCCATTCTTGTCTGCCCTCTCCTAAAGCCACAACCTCAAAACATCAGTCCCTGAAACCTGTTTCGGTGTCAACTCTGAAGTTCTGGTCCTAAAGAACATTTCATAATGAAACCTTGGAAACAAGCACACAGAGGTTTCTCTCCTGATGTACCCCAGAAGGTCACATGCTCTAATTCAGCTTAAAGGGACACTAATCATATTCAGCGTGTGAGCAGGGAGGCTTACAGTTGGAGATGACACCATCATTTGCATAGGATGTAAAAATGAAGGACCATTAATTTTATAGCATTAATTGAAGAGCAGAAGTGTTAGACCTCTATAATTATCTTCAGTGAATACATTTCAAAGACATCTCCACAAATGAGGCTTGCGCATGTGACTGTGTGAGGATGGAGACACAAAGAGCAGAGCGAGGCCGCCACTTTGTCCTCCTCCAGGATGCACAGATGAGTGAATCGCTAAGTTAGAAGCCTAACTTAAATTTGAATTGCTTCGTCTGTATAGAAACAAGACGTGTGTGAATTCTTGACTCCCAGGGGGATAGTTTGCACAGAAGGAGCCTACCCAGCCTGAATGCCACATTTCAGAGCCACAGAGATGGAGAAAAAGAGAAGTGGTAGCTCTAGGGGGTGGGCCATGTCCCCATATGTCCTCCAGCACTCCGCTCTCCATCAATCATAGCTTCGCTAATGATTGGGACCCAGTACCCTTCCTCCTAGCAGGCCGTTTCCATACCCTGCATTTACCAGTCCTATGTGTGTTCCCACAGGCTAACGCCTCAGCTCAACAGAAATGGGTTCAGATAAATAATCGCTCGGCAGCATCAGTCATTTTAGGGGTTTGCAGACCAAGGTCAAAATGAACCTGCTCTCTCTCTCTCTCTCTCTCTCTCTCTCTCTCTCTCTCTCTCTCTCTCTCTCTCTGAGGCAGGGTTTCATGTAGTTCAGGCTGGCTACAAACCTGAAGACTTGAACTCCTTAGCCCTTCTGCCTCCACCTCGTGAGTGCTGCCATGAACCACAATACCCAGTTGGAAAGTAGCATTTCTAAGGATTTCAGCAGAATTTTATAGGAGTCATTTAAGTGCCAGTAGTTTTGAAGTCAAAAAAGTCAAAGTAGAATAAAGTATATGGATTATTGGGGAAGGGAAAAGAAGTGACAGAAAGGAAGAGCCAGCTGTGTGATTGTGGTGACATTGAGCTGAATCAAAAGCATCTCTCAACTCTCAGGGCTGCTGAGCCATTGTTTTGAGTGCGGAGGTCTTGGGAACGGGAGGAACTGGAAAGGGGAGGTGCAGCCCGAGCCTTAAGAGCTACTTGGGAGTTTTAGTAATTATATTGACATGAAAGACTCATCGCTTTTAAAAATATGAGCTACCTCTGAACCTCAGAGTCCCAGAATCTCCCCAGGGTATAATTTCAGGTTCCTGAGGGGAAGGTTGGAAGCCAGTGGTGTAAATCTAGTAAGCCTTTAGCTAATGAGCTAACCCGATGCACACACTCATTTTAAATGCCCCTGTCTCCAGGGTCCCTGCAGGAGTGATAACCCTGGTGAGAATCTCAGGTACCACTATATCCAGGAAAGGAAGTACTTGGGAGCATGTGGGGCTTTTAGGCTGTCTTACCCTATGGAGCACTGTCTCATTCTGTGAGAAGCATCTCTAGGGTTAAGGGGTTTCTAGGGGTGGTGATGGCTTCCTTTCAATTCTTATATATATACCTCTCCGCTCAATTTGCCTTTCATTTCATGCTTCATTTACTTAGTCTGGTACAACATTCTTTTCTTCTTTAAGGCTTTCTTGGGGTAGATTGTATATACAATAAACTTTACATATTTAAAGTGTACAGTTGGATGTGTTTGAAAACCCAAATACACATGCACATCTACTTGGGAAGTCAAAGCATCAAATACTTCTGTTACTACCCAAAGTTTCCCATCCTCTTACAATGCTTCCTTCCCTCTTCCTTTGTCCCCAGAAACTGATGACCTGTTTTCCGATGCTGAAGGTTGGTGTGCATTTTCCGGATATTTACCTAAATGCAAACACAGATGCTGGTTCCACTCTTCTTTTGCCAGGCTCTCTCATTCATCAGTGGTTTTTTTTGTTGTTGTTGTTGGGTTTTTTTTGTTTTTTTGTTTTTTTGCTACCTGAGACTTTACTCCATCGTGAGAAAAATAGTTTCAAGCTCTGAGACAGTCCACAGTGTGACAATATATGTGTCTCACGCAGGACGTGAGCATTGACTTTTGTATACTGCTTTGTTCTGAGACATTCACTCCTCCTTGGGTTTTAGGAGAAAAGGAGTATGCCTTAGTTTAGGATGGGGTATTAATTCTTATTTATTCTTCTTTTGCTGTTTACATTCCAAGGACTTGAGGGAGACTTTCTCAGATCAGTCTACGGACCTGGGTGTGAAGCATTCTCATTTCCTTCGATTACTTCAACAAAGCAGAATGCTGACCTTTTGTGCAGAATGCTAACCAGGCCAGCACACCTGTGAGAGCAGCTTACTTCCTGCTTGCTCTCCTACCAGCCTGATGCAGGAACAGAAGTACCACATGGAGGAGATGGGACTAAGAGACCTCCAAGGCTCTCCCCTGTCTGCATCTCAGAGTCAAAACAGCGCGCGCGCACACACACACACACACACACACACACACACACACACACACAGAGATCTCCACAGCAGGCACACTGCAGACCGAGGTCTCCTTAAAGGTTTCAGGTCACACTTCTACACTTTCAAATGACAGAAAAGTAACAAAAAGTAATGAAAGTAACAAACCAAAGCAAAGCAGGAGAGTGACCCAAGCAGTCAAAATTCTTGGGGTTGGCTGGACTGGATCCACACCTGGCCCTTTTTAGCTCTGCCTTTCTCTGTATTGATTTCCTCTCTGCATAGCGATCTCCTGCAGCTTCGGGCTCAAGCCTGATGACCTTGAGCGTAGAAGATTCTTAACCCAACCAAAGCAAACCAGGGAGAAGGAAGAATCTGGACAGCGCTTCACTGTGTTTACTCATGGCTGAGGGTAAAAGGGGAGAGATAATCGCACAAAGATGGCTGTGAGGAGGATAGCTTCTCCCCCCAGGGAAACTAAGTACATTTACTAAAAAAGAAATAGGGAGGGGCATAGATTCTGAGCACATAATATAATGGATAGAGATCACTGGGATTGTTCTGTTTCTAGTTTCTGCAAGCCAGGGCACAATTATATTATCAGAACCTAAAATCAAACATGCTTCATGAGATTTTGAAACACGATGCTAAGAAAGGAATATTGAATGATGTCTGTGGAGGAGAGCCATGGAGAGGCACTCATCTTTCAGAAGAAGAGTGGCAGTGTCCTAGAGGAGAGCCCCATACTGTGTTAGCAACAGCAATGGGGTAGGGTAGGGGTTCTTCACTAGAGCACGATTGTGGCATTATATGAACATTATTTATGGCTCTATAAACTTTATGACTACATTTTGGCTCTCTGTGAACTGATTAATATGATTAATACATCATATATCTGTATATCTCAGCTCATATAAGCTGACTGGTTGTTGCCAAAACAGCAAAAAAGAGAGTTATACTGCTCTGTACAGAGTATTTCTGGAACCCAGTGCTTCTCCTAGGGTCCTGGGTATCTCCATGTATTGCTCTGTCTGGAGTAGAACTCAGTAGAAGACTATAGCAACTCTAAGAATCCTTTGACCAATACATTGATCCCAAGAGTGAATTCAGGCTGTTAGACATATAAAGAAATGAGTTCCTAGTATGGATTTTATAGTGAAAACCTCAGCATTAAAGGCCAGGTACCAGGAGAAACATTCTTAATGTTCTTCTAGGAGATTAGCATCCTCTGAGAGTGAGCCTTGGGGCTGCTGTAACAGGAGGAATTTAAATATGTGGGTGGTGTTAATTCCTCAAGCATACATCAAATTGCACCAAAGAACTTAATATCTGCACCCAAGGCAGGATCATAAGAAGGGGGACCTCTTGGTACTAAGCTAAACCATCCCTCTCAGGTGCAGTGCCAAAGTTCAAGTTTGGTCCTGATGTAGTAGCAAAATTACAATGCTAATAGAAAATTATAGCCTTATAAAGTCTTTCATGTCAAAGTTAGGGCATACTTAATGGAGAAGAAAAGGGCCTTGGGAATTTAATTTAAGGACATATAAAAATCTTTCAGTGACTCAAAGAACCGTGAATTGTCATCTAAACATCTAAACATCTAAACATCTGGCCTATCACCAATGAGCAACTGGACTTGCAGAATGGTGGGATGTCTGCTGAGGTCTCAGCGAGGGTGTTGGCTGGATGATAACAAGCTAGGGGTAGTCTGTGTAGCATATGGTATATCCTCAGATCCATCGTGTATTTTTGGTGCTCTTTGTTCTCTTATACCATAAAATGCATGGAGTCAGAATCAAAAGGTAGAAGCTGAAAAGGTACAATAAATCAAACAACCCTACCGCAGAAGTTCTCCTTTCAATCCCTGTAATCCTGAGATCTTCCATCTTAAAGGACTTAATGCCCAAGGGAAGAATTGTCCTGCCGAGAAAGGGGATGCTACCGTAGAATTGAAAAGTGAGACTCCTCTGAAGAGGGTCTAGTTTGGACTCTTTGTGCCCCTGCAAAATCAGGCAACAAAATGGGTTTTCAATATTAGAATTGGCTCTTACTGACATAGCAAAATAGAGAGTTATATCATTCTGTACAAGTACACAACTCTGTACAAGAGGGTTTCTGGAACCGCAGGGATCCTCTGGGCACCTCCACATATCGTCGTGTCTGGGAGTAGAAGACTATAGCAAAAAATATATCAGTAGGATCACCAAGAGGCATTCCCCACTCGCAAATGAAGGCTGAAAGAGTCTCTTCACCGGGGAAAGGGCCCTCACCTGCTAGTTTTAAAGAGGCTTTGTTGCTGTTATTTTTCAAGCGTAGCGTAATTATGATGAAGGATATCATAAAATGCACCCACGGCCATATGATGGCTTGCAGAAATGATGTCATAGATCCTCATTTGTGCTCCTTGCAGTACACAGGTGAGTCAAGCTATTCTTCATCCCCTTTCTTTTTTCTACTTCCTCTTATTTCTACAAAACCGAATGGCTTATTTTTGCAAAAGCCTGGCTCATGGAACATCAAGATAGATTGACTCAACCAAAGAAGGTGTTCATCCCCTGGTGACCTGAGCCTAGAACTCAAAAACATGTGAACGGAGGAAGCTCTAACTCACTGCTTTGAAGGAGGGGTGTGCCATTTCTTAGTCATGAAAAGTACTATTGCAGGATGTTAGGCAGTAGCATTTGTTCTAATAGGTGTTGTTACTTTAGGTTAGAAGAAGCAGATAGGAAGCTGGGATGGCTGGAAGGTAGAGAGATGCTATGGGTGTTCTTTACACCAAAGGTCACCATTTTCCTCTAGTATTTGAAAGGCCTTTCACCTGCCCAAGGTAGGGGTTGGAGACTTGCTTATTCTCAGCTGGAGATGAGCCATGTGACCAGACGTGCCATGTAAGATTTCATCTTGACTTCAAAAGAGTGTCACAAAGGGGATGGGTGAGGAAGGTAGTTTGGTCCAGGAGGTAGAGACTCATTACATTATCTTAATGGCATAAGTTCTGGCTGTGGTTGCCTATGCCATTTTGCTCAGGTAGGGAGATGATGACATCTGTTTCACATATCACCCCAGTGGTACACTCTGAAGACTGCTCCTGTCTCCACCACCCCAGCTCGATTCTATAACCATCTATAAATTTTCTGCACTTCCAAAAATTCATTACCAAGTTCCTTTTCCTGCTTCACCTAGTTGAAGTGGGTTGGTTGGTCCCTGCTAAGGACTGTCACGGAGAGTCAAAAAGGCTTTACCTGCATGTCACAGCCACCGCTGAAAGGCACAGAGAAAAGAATCTTCTATTCCTGTAGATGTGGCTGTATCCCCCTTGTCCCCTGCTCAACACTCTGGACACACATCAGGTAAAAGGAAGTGGTTAAACTTAAGCAATTCTTTGCACAAAGGGACATTAACATAGCTGTGGTTTGCCTAGAAAACTTAAGAGTGGCCCATACAGGGAAAGCCCATCTGTTTGGGGACACTAAATCTGCTGGCAGTCCACGGGATATCGCATACCCAAAGCAGAGACTCTAACTGTGAAAGCCTAATTCTATAGACAAATTGTATTTGCCCCTTCTGGCAGCCTAGTGGGATACATTGCGGTGTGCAGGGGCTGTGCATTCCATCAGTCTGTAGCTCTTAGATGTTAGCAGGTTTGCGGCATAGTTGGACTAAATCTGAGTTTCGTACTGATTGGGGGAAATTCTGAAACAGCTTATCCCCAAAGAACACAAAATGTGTTTTCAGCTCAAAATTCCTAGAAAGCCCTTAAAAAAAATTCAATGTTTTTAACTAAGAAAAATGCTTAATAAGCCAGGTTTCTAAGGATTCTGGATTGTCATTTATCAGGTGCTCAAAATGAATTTTTCTTGTAATTTGTGTTTTTAAGGTTCTGGATGTGGGACTTAAAACTATCCAGTCCGTCAAAGCTTATGTCATCCTGGGTTAGTGGATTAGAACGAAGACCATTATCAAAAGGATAGCTTGTTCTCTGATTACTCACACGTACAAACTATCTTTCCTTTATAGCCCATTTTAGTACAAGTGCCCAACATCCGCCTGCTTTGCTGGTACCATATGGTGTTGATGTAGGTTTATTTAGGCCCTGTGTTATCTGGGGAGCTGAAAATTGACTGGGGAGTTAAGCAAACCCTTATCTCCTGCTGGCTTCTTTGCTTGCTTATGCTGCACTGTAAATAAATCACTGAGCCCCTGAGCCTCTGTTTTCCCATTTAGAGAATGGGATGGGTGAATGTCTTCTTTGCAGGCTCTTGGAAAGCCAGGGAGTGTGAAGGTCTGCTGTATGCCGGAAGGCCAAGAGCTGTTGGAGACAAATGCATGCAGTAGTGGTGTCTGGGAAAGGTAATGCAAGCCTGCCAAAGAGAGATAGTGCCTCTCCCTAGGCTCATTATTCAGAGAGCTCAAAAGCAAGCATGGCCCCTTTCACATTTCCCTCCAGAGGATTTCCTGTCTTTCCTCTGGGATTAATTGGTGGTAGGCACCCAAATTCCACATCCTCAAAGGGAGGAAATGCATCTTTGGGATTAATTGGTGGTAGGCACCCAAATTCCACATCCTCAAAGGGAGGAAATGCATCTCACTTCCATCATTGCTTATTCTTCCTTCCCCTTGCTTTATTAGTTTTCTCAGAGGCAGTAAGGAGAAGAGCTGTGGTTTTGAGAGTTAACCTTGCAGACCCAAAGGTGTTTGCACAAAGCATCAGGGCTCATCTTGTCACACCTCCTGTCTTCACAGAGCTGTCTTTTTGAGAAGATCAGTTGGGACAAGGGATAGGGAACTCATTTTCTCTCCTCCTGACAAGCTTGCGTAAGAGGCACAAGACCATCCATACCAGTGAAGGTGAAAGTTGCAGTCTATAACAAAGAGGCCCAACTACACAGTGACTTACAAACACACACCCCACCGTCTCTCAGAGCAGACTAGCCTAGCCCAGTGGTTATCTCCCCTGCCCTTCTGCCCTGGCATTCTGCCATCTTGAGCACAGTCCTGCTCATGATGTGAAATATCAGAGCAGGGCATTTTACAACATTGTTCTCCTTAGTTAAGGATGCTTGATGGTGATGGGTCAACACCAGTGGAATATTTAATCTCTTCTTCGTCTGTTTTGATGGGAATCAGAAACAGTTCCCTGTTTTCAATGATGTTTGACTCTTCTTATTGATGAGAACATTGGGCACTGACTTTCCCATGCCCAAACTACTCACAGTCCATGGTCCTCTTCCCCAACCCTGTTCCCTGGAGGCTTGGAGACAGGTATGTGAACCTGGCCAACTAGAGTCTAGGTCTGGTGAAGACACCCACAGGATAAGAATGAGCAAAGCATGGGCAAAGTGCCCTCAGTGGAGACTTTCAGGAAAGCTCTCAACACCAAGAGAAGGATGCTGTCTCAGGGAAAGCATGATCAGGCCTTTGAAAGAAAAGGGGGTCTCAGCTCACTATAAGCTAGCCAGCTAAATAAAAACCGTGAAGCAAAGGAAATGGTTTTGGGCCAAAGAATACTAAGAAGTTAGCAACAAAAACCACAGCAGATCCAAACAATCCCTCCCTCAAACCTCAGGACAAATGAAATCAAGAATATGAAAATGGAGGTTTCAGAGGATAAACCTATGCTAAACATAATTGCAGGTCAGTTCTTTATGAGCCCTGATTTGCCACCTATGATATTAGGATCTAATTTTCAAAGCAATGGGAAAATTACTAAAGAAGTGTTTAAAGCGTATATTACGAGCCTTCTGTGTCATAAAAAGGTCACTCAGAGATGAAGAAAAGAACGCCCCAGATATGGCATCTCAAAGCCACCAGGGTCAGATTTACATAGAGTACCAAGTAAAATTACAGGCTCTTGGTCTCTCCATTTTATATTTGCTGAGTTGGAATCTCCAAGCATGAACCCCGCATACCTACACTTGTACACATAAGACATCCTCAAAGTAATCTGGATGTCTACAGGGTGCTTAAACATCAGTGGTGGCAGAATGTCAGGGACAAGAGCCTAAAAATGGTGTGACAAAGCACTCATCTTAGGCATGGAGCTAGGAATCCATGTCCCTGAGAAAGCCTTGATCCCAAGAATAGTAGATGTGACTCTTCCCCCACAGAGGTCAACAAAGGGCAGTCTGCTTAAATGTAGAAACTATTCTGCCTCTGAATGGGCAGTGGACCTCAAGATGCCTGTTGAGGGGATACAGATAAGATGGGCACATAGGCAGGTTCTAGTGTGGAGCTGGGAGCACTTGAGTGGTGCATTCTAGTAACACACTACACTTTTGGATGATTTAAAAATCTGCTTGTTTTGTGACTAAGTAAACTTCCTATTCATCCTGTGGCTCAGAAAGTTGACACTGATAAGGACAGAGACATCTTGGTTGGTGCATCTGCAGTCTGCCTGCCTCAAAGAAAGGTCACAGTGCTCCTCTTGCTGCCAGGCTTGGAATCAGTAAGCCATAATCAGAAGACTGGAAGGCGTCAAGCATAGAGACGGCTGAAGCCTTCAAAAGCTCAACCGGAAGAGCGTCCACTCCTGCAGAGACCACTATCACCTGCATTTCTGCTGGGGTGGTTGTTTTAGCTTGTATGTGTTTTCCCTGCAGGTGGGTTGTTTGAGCATCCATGCTGCAATTTCCTTGGCTGAGTACCCAAAGCCAGTGGGGTGCAGATCCAGGAATAGAATCTAACCTTCTCACCACAGCCTGTCACAGACTTGCCCAGTGACCTCAGACCATGAATGACCTTTTCCCAAGTCACAGAATGCCAAAGACAATAGGAAGGCGTTTCGAATAGTGCTCTTCCCCATCTTTAGCTGTCACAACACTCAGAACCTAGTTAGACTTAGAACACCCTATTGGCTCTCATTTAGGGTAATGGGGCTCATAGCAAGCAAAGAAACACATCCGCAAATGGGGTGACTCGACACAGAAGAAGTTCTTTTCTCCTTCTAGCAGCTCCTGGAAAGGGCTCAGTTGGTTGTTGATGGGATGTGGGTAGGGACTTGCTTCTTACAGTCATTTAAGGATTCAGGATGGCAGAACCTAAGTTGCCTTTGACTCTTGCTTCTAAGGTCACCTAGGCATTTCCCAGCCAGGAGAAAAGGAAACCTGGAGGATGGAACTTCTGACATCCAGACCCACAGCAAGGAAGCTAGTTACATAGCCACACCAAACCAAAAAGGGAGGCAAAAATGCAGAGGAAATAAATCATTTTAAACAAATAAGAAATTCTGAGCAATCTATAGAATAAAATGAAGATGCTTTTAGGAACAGGTGTGGAAAATGTCAGTGGAATCTGGAGGCTCTCTTTTGGCTTATTACCTATAATTTCCAGCTCACTCATGCACTGTCCATTCACAAATTATGAAACTCCTTCTCCAGTTTTATTTATTTTATGTGTATGTCTAGTGTATGCATGTATACCACATGTATGCAGTACCTACAGAAACAAGAAGACATCAGATCCTCTGAAACTGAGTTACATGTGATTGAGCTGACCAGTGTGGGTGATGAACCCAAAGTCAGGTCCTCCTGAACCATCTTCCCAACCTCTATTCAGCTCTTGTTCTACATCAGATACTGTGCTAAATCCTTAAAGGGGATCTGAAGCATATAAAAGTTAGTCTCTAGCTCAAGGAGTTCACAACATAATAAGAAAAAAATAACAAAAACAATGACAAACATGCTAGGAAAGTACCTCTGTTTGCAGAGTACTTAGCATGTATGAAGCCCTGACTTTGATTTCTTGCACAGCACACAAAACTAGATGTGGTAGCACATACGGGTCTACAATCCCAGCACTAGAGAGGTGGAGCCAGGGGAATCAGAAATTCAAGGTCATCTTCAGCTACATAGTGAGTTTCAGGTTGGCCTGAGATATATGAGACCCTGTTGAAAAAAGAACAAAATAATAACAAAAAATGAGTGCTGTATTAGAAGGATTTGTACATAAGGGATGCTGTATAAAAATGATTGCATAAACACAAGGGGTAAGTCTACCTAGATGAGTCCTTAGTTAATGACTAACTTGTCTATACGAAAGGAAGAAAAGGACAATTTTGGATTGGCACTCACATTAGCAAATACATAAAGTAATGAAAGGTTAGTAAGTATGATGTGGGATTTCCCTCTGTATGCTGTGATTACCATTAATGAATAAAGAACTGCTTTGAGACTATAGCAGAGCAGGGCAGGGCAGAGCAGAGCTAGGTGTGTGGGGGGGGGAACTGGACTGAATGCAGGGTGGGAAGAAGGGTGGAGTCAGGGAGAAACCATGTAGCCTCACAGGAGCTGGACAGAACTTTACCCAGTAAGCCACTGCCACGTGGCCATACACAGATGAATAGAAATGGGTTAAATTAATATGTAAGAGCTAGCCAATAAGATGCTAGAGCTGACTGGCCAAGCAGTGATTTGATTAATACAGTTTATGTGTGATTATTTTGGGGCTAAGCGGCCAAGAACTAACTAGACGTCTCCTTGTAACATAAGTATTTAAAAATGGAACATGGGGGCTAAAGAGATGGCTCAGTGGTTAAGAGTATACACTACTCTTCCAGACGGCCAAAGCTTGATTCACTGTGTCAGATGGCTCATGACTCCCTGCAACTCCAGCTCCGTGGGGACCTGACACTTCTGTTCCCTTGGGTGTCTGCACATACATACACTTATGCACACAGATAAAAACACACGTGCTCAAATTTAATAAAAAATAAACCCATACGAAATGGAATGTGGGAAATACATTGGTAGAGCAAAGAACGAGGAAAGAGAAGCATGGGGGACAAAGGTGGAAAGGCAGGTTAGCGTTGAATTACCAAAGGCAGCACACACTTGCAATAACTGTTTGCTTTTTCTATGCACTGTTTCCCCTCACCCTTCTCAAATGCCCCCAGTCTCTGAGTACTCAGGTATGGCTAGACTCAGAACCCAAGTGCTCTCCGTCTCTCTACTGTCCCCGCCACCTGCTTGTAGCAGTGAAGCCTCCGGTTTGGTATAGTAGCAAAGTAGAAGCAGCACGCTTGGTCTCTCCAGTCCTCCCCTTCGCACTCAACAGAAAGATGCAGCCAAGTTCCTTGGCTTCCAGAACTCATGTCCCCATCCCTAGACCATCTCATTCTCCCATTAGCCAGTTGCTGAGACTCCTGCTCTGCTCTCAGCCCAGAGTTAGTAAAGGGTGCTTATTCAAAAGGAAACCGAGGTACAGTTACAAGGTAATGGGTGAATGGGCTCTTAAATGGGAAGAAAAAGTCCACTACCCAGAATTCCACTGCACAGGCTTTCCAGTCCAGTTGGCAAATTGTCAGTGCACAAAACACGCCTTGATTTTCTAACACATCTACCTTTTAGCATACCACATTTTTTTTCTTTTCTTAATTCTGCTTATTCCTTTTAGTTGGTCTAAATCTCACCTTCTTTAAAAGTTAAGCAAAAGAATAAATGCAAATCCATTTTTAGGAGGTCTGATGTGTTCAGGGCTTCCTAGAAATAAACACAACATTTCATGTCTACACAACAACTCTTTAGGAAACCATGAGAACTATTAAAGACTACCTAAAATTCCTTTCGGGAAACTACTGTGTGTGTGTGTATGTGTGTGTGTGTGTGTGTGCGCGAGCGCGCACGTGTGTGTTTGCCTATGCATTGTGTGTCATGTGTAAGAGATTAGAAGACAGCTGCAATTGTTCGTCCTTCTCAGGTACCACCCACCTTGGTTTGGGAGCCACAGACTCTCACTGACATGGGTGGGTTCTTTTTAGCATGCCCCATTGGTCTGCCTGTCTCCATTGCCCCAGTACTGGGATTACAGTCATGGACCACCACACCCAGCTTTGTGTGGGTTCTGGGGATTGAGCTCAGGTCCCCAGGCTTTCCAGTAAGCACTTACCAACTGAGCTGTCTCTCATCAGCCTCTGCCATGCACCTCTTTATCGTCCCTTGGTAGTTCATTTACATTCCACTTGATTTACATGTTTCTATTCCTCCTTGTTCTGAAGCGAGTTTAAGGCAGCCTGCTAAATGCATATGTATCATGAAGTCGAATACAACTAAAACATGAGAAAGATTCTTTGGGGAATCCAGTTCTGTCTAAGAAACCTGACTACTCTGAAACTGCCATGTTGGGCAGTACAAAACTACCCACGGCAAATGATCTGTCAGCCCCTCACTGCTCCAGGTATCAGACTTATGAACGAAGAAACCATTCTTGGCAGTTCAGCCCAGAGTACAGCCAATGAAGCAGGATAGAGAAATCCAAGCAGTAGCAGGAAGTTAGGATCAAGAGATAGGGCAAGTCTTCCTAAGTGTGTCCAGCCATGTGAGCCATTCCTGTTGAGACCTCAAACATGATGAAGATGATACAAGTCCCACCCAAAGGTCCTGATAATTCTAGACCCAGAATCACATTCAAGGTACTTTATCGGGCATGGAGGTGGTGCAGGATGATCAGTGCTGTCTTTAACCCTCACAGATACAGAATGCAAGGCTCTGAGGAAACAGAAAGCTAAGAGTTGTACATCGTAGTTCTGGGTCTACATAAAACTGAATAATCACATGCTGTCCCTCTCAGCTAGAAAACCCGCAGACTGCATCAGGGGCTTTGAAAGGTATTGACCTCAGTACACTGGAAGAAACTAGAATTTGAAGCACCATTATTTTTCCTGATTTTATTCTTCAGACTGAAGTCCACATAGCCCAGCAGCTGGCAAAGGTGTGCATGGACCAGCCATCTTGTTCTAGCTTGACCAGCAAGAACGAGCTCTCTTGATATTTTCTATAGGTTTTTGGTTCTTTCCATTCTCGCATACCCTACTGTCAAGCAAGGTGTCATGGTGGCATCAACCCAGAGGCTCATGGGACTAAAATCTACAGGTGGGTCATCTCCCTCTGCTCAATGGATCTGTGGGAAACTACTGCTGTTTTCATTTTCATATCTGGTCCTGGGCACAGCTATGGGAAGTGCTCACAGGAGTGGGTTAGATAGAGCACCACACGGAGTTAAAACAGGAACCCGGTCAGTGGGAAGTATCTGAGTGATTGCAAACCTTTTACAAATTCTGGGGCTTACTTTGAAACTACAGCGTGTGACCGTCACCCTAAAGAGCATACAGGTACTTAGAGAGTGAATCGTGAGCTAATCCACCACCCAGGTCTCCAATCAGCCAACGAGGAGCACCCACCATGAAAATACTCTAACACAAAATCATCAGTACTCTCCATAGGATTTAGAAAAGACTCAGAGTTCAGCCCGGTAAACTTAAAATATCCAGAGCACGATCCAAATTCATCAGCATACAAAAGCCCGCAAAAGTCTCACTCAGCTCACACAATGTCAGTCAATCGATGTGAATAACAAGACCAAGAATGGAAAGAACTATCATAAAATTTGCTCCCTCGGGGAAGGGTAAAATTTAATGCCATAATATTCTTAGCAAAGAAATAAGATAAACCACACGGACGTTTTAGTTGAAGAAACACCTAAAGATTAAAAATCCACTAGATGGGCTCAAGATCAGGTTGGAAATGAAGGAGGAAGAGAAAATGAACTAGCGGAGAGACTAGTAGAAATTATCTTAATGACAGTAAAGGGGGAAGTATTGAATAAAAACGCATAACCCCAAGAACTGGATACATCAAGAGGCATAATGTCCCTGTCATCAGAGTCTCAGGGGAGAGAACAGAGATTGAAGTAAAGAAATAGTATTTGAAGAAATAATGCCTCAAAACATATCAGCTTGGTGAAGAGCACAGTCTGCGCTCACAGAACTAAGCAATCCCAAATAGAATCATTTTTAAAGGCGTGCCCCAAAATAATATAATCAAATGACTGCAACCAAATGGCAAAGGAAACAGCCCCTGGTAGCCGGCCTTGTTACTAAGTCAGGGAGGCCAAGCAGAAGTGGTGCAAATGGCTGAAGTAGAGAAAAGAAATACATCTCAGAGAAGAATTCCCACCCAGAGGAAATGTGCTCGTGGAACAGAGGCGAAATGAAGGCATCCTCACAGGAGGGGAACTAAAAGTGTGCTGGTAAGTGGCCTGCTCTAAAGGAATTGCTTAAAAAGTATTGTTGTTGTTTTTTGTTTGTTTGTTTGGTTGGTTGGTTCTTTTGCTTGTTTTTGGGTTTTTTTTTTCAGAGAAAAGAGAAATGATATTAATAGAAAATGTATTATATTAGTGACTGGAGACATTGTTCAGAACAGGTGCATGCCACACAGACATGAGGACTTGAGTTCATATCCCCTAATTCCAATACTTGGGGTGAGAGTAGTGCACAGAGGCAGAAGCACCCCTGGGGTTCACTGGCCAGTCAGTCCCAACACATCAATGAGGTGTAAGCTCAGTGAGAGGCCTGCCTAAAAAACAACGGAGGGGGTGATTGAAGAACATGTGTAATATCCGACCTCCATACTCACGTGCTTATACATACGTGCAAGCAGAACACATATGGAGAGAGAGAAACAGAGAAAAAACTTTATTATATTATAAATAAAGAACAATAGATTGTAAATACCTGAATTAATATAATACATTTCAGAAGGTCTCACCACATGGTAATAAAATACACAACTGTGACACTGTGAGGGCTTAAGGACCTTTATAGATTTGTAAACATTTTTTGTTTTGTCTTTTTTTAAAGACAGGGTTTTTGTATCCTTGACTGTCCTGAAACTCACTTTGTAGATCAAGCTGGCACTGAGCTCAGGATCTACCTACCTCTGCTTTCCAAGTGCTGGGTTTAAAGGTGTGTGGCACCACACTCAGAGGTACAGGTTTTTTTGTTTGTCTTTTGAAGGGGTAAAATTTTGATTTTAAGTAGGCTACATGTGTATACTATTCACTAAAATATACATACAGCAACTAAAAGGAATCCCACATAAAGACACAGCAAGAAGTGCAGTAGATGATTTAGACTAGAACACTAAGCCATAGTCAAATAACACAAATTGAAGTAGGATTCAGGAAATGAAATGAAGAATAAATGATAAAATAAACATAAGTAAAGCATATGAAACATAACATTAAATATAATGATCAACTGGGTGGTGGTACGTGTCTTTAATTCCAGAGCTCAGGAGGCAGAGACAGGTCAGCCAGGGCTACATAGAGACATCGAGAGCCTATCTCGAAAAACCGAATATATATATATTGAAGGAGGGTTCATCTGTATTTCTGTGCTTTGATTGGTTAAATAAAAAAGCTGTCTGGGCCATTTGGTAGGGCAGGACTTAGATAGGCGGGGAAAAGAAAAGAGGACACT
>JAQHUG010000177.1:3820630-3851643 GCA_028555095.1 Dicrostonyx torquatus
ACACACAGGAATCCCATTAAAATCCAAAACCAGAAGGCATCATAAATATGCAAAAGACCTGTAAGGTAGGAAAAAAAAATGACCTGACAAAACGTTATGAGAAAAAGAGCCTGCAAAAATGCTGCTGAATTTGTTTTTGTTTTTGTTTGTTTTGTTCTGGCCATCTACAACTGGGCATGGGACCTGCCCTTAAGAGTGATTTGTATTTCTAGTGAGACTCTATTTTTCATCTGTGAGAGGTTACCAGTTGGCAATAGCTTCCAGGTTAGGAATGGGGGCTTGTGTCCACTTCCCCCCTCAGCGATGGGGCCCCATGTGGCATAGACCCATGCAAGCCCTGTGTGTGCTGCTAGTGTCTGTGAGTTCATGTGCGCATCCGTCTGCTATGTTTAGAAAGCCTTGTTTTCTTAGTGTCCTCCATCCCCTCTGGTCCTTAAAATCTTTGTGTTCCTCTTCCACAGTTTCCTCTGAGCCCTGAAGGGACGGGTTAATGGAGATATCCCATTTAGGACTGAGTGTCCCAAGGTCCCTTGGTTGCTGTGGGTATCTGTATTTGTCCCCATCTATTGCAGGAGGAAGCTTCTCTGATGATGGCTGAGCAAGACACTGATCTATAAGTCTAGCAGAATGTTGCCATGAGTCATTTTTATTGTTATTTTCTTTTAGCAGAACAGTAGTGTTTGGTTTTCCCCTAGGTCCCTGGTCTATCTGGTCTCAAGTCCTTGTCCACCCCAATAGTGCAGGGAACAGGTTCCATCGTATAGAACAGGCCTTAGATCCAATTAGATATTGGCTGGTTACTCTCACAATCTTTGTGTCACAATTGCACAAATAGCACGTCTTGCAGGCAGGTAAACATTGTAGTTTAAATTACTTATAGCTGGTTTGGTGTTTTTCTTCTCTGATAGTGATCAGAGTTCTTTCAATACCATGAACACTAGTCCATTCATGGGCAGAAGGCTCTAGGTAGGCATCAGCTCGACGATTCCATTTTTAATGACTTGTGTAGGTGTTGTCTTCAGCCATAGGGCCTTGCCGTCAATTTGTGGAAAGCAATCAATAGCCTTGGCAATACCCTGAGTTGTTTGGGCCCATGGGCCCTCTTTGGCCAATTCAATTAGATGTAACCCATTTCTGGAAGGCTTCATCTGGTGACAAGACATACCCAGTTGGGACTGTCACTCCTGTTGATTGGTTATTTCGCTTACATTGCTTTATACATGTATGTAATTTAGGAAGTTTCTATTATGTTAAGCTTTCATATGACTCCTCAAAGTCTTAAATATTTTAAACTACATGTGAACAAAAATACAGAATGGCAAAATTTGAGGATGAAACAAAACAGGATCTAGGAACACATTGATAATAGTAAGTTGTAGAATCTGAAAAGAAGAAAGGGTGCAAATCAATATTTAATCTGACAATTGAAGCAATTAGAAAACAAGAGAACAATGAAACCAAGCATACAGAAGAAATATTACAATAAAGATGAAAGCTGAAATCAATAATACTGAAAATAAGAAAAATCAATGAAACTAAAAGCTGGATCTTTAAAAGATCAATAAAATTCATTAATCTTTAGCATGGTGTCAAAATTAAAGGCCAGGACATATGAAGGAATGCTATCAGGAGCAAGAGGTCTGACAAACCCTCCAGACAAGAACAGAAGAACAAGGAAACTCTTATACCAACTGAATAGAATGGACCATGTCCCTAGCAATCCCAAAGTACCAACTTCACACAGATGAAATGGGTAATCTCAACTGTCTCACAGCCACTACAGAAATTAGATTTATTGTCAAAAATCCACCCAATCTCCAGGCCTAAATGGCTCCACTAGTTAATAAGCATAAGAAGAAACACACACACACACACAAGACAATGCATTTCAGAAACTAGAAGATTAGTACACTTGCCAGCTTTTTTCGAAGGGCTAGCATGACACTGATACAAATCAGATGGGACAGTATAAGAAAGTCACAGACTACTATCTTTCCTAATCTTTTACATAAAAAAATTTATAACAAAAACAAATCAGATTACACAGCATGCAAAACAACAAGCAAAAAATTATAGTCTGTATGTTGCAATGTGGAACTAGAACTCAAAATTTCAAAAGGAATACAATTTATAATGTCTCTCTAAAAAAAATACTTGGGTATAAAGTTATCAAACATTTTCAGCATTTATATGGTAAAAACGGCACATTTCTGATTAGTGAAAGCTGACCAAAATGGCTAGAATTCTATACTATACTCATGGATTGAAAGACACACAGTATTAACTATATCAGGTGTCCCCAAATGGATCTACAAATAATACAGAATTTCAATCAGAATCCCAGCAGGAGTTCCATAAAGAAAGCTGATTCTAACATTTATGTGGAAAGACAATGGAGGCAGAAAAGCGAAAGAAAATTTGAAAAAGAAGTATACTGACTGATTGTAAGACTACTACAAAGCTAGAGTCGTCATATCTGCAGTTGGAAAGGGTTAGACACATAACTCAGTGTCCAGAGATAGAGAGCCACAGAAATACAATGATCTTTAAATATGATTACTGGCAAATATACAAATAATTTGATGAACATGGATAATTATTTCATGAATGATGTTTATTTTTACTTTTTGAATTTTGTCACTATAATAGTTTCAACATCATTGTGAAATTCAAAAAGTAAAAATAAAAAGACTCTTAGTTATAAGCCTCACATTTAACTTGAAAATCAGTGCAAAAATGATCAGAGATCTAAACTTGAGAATATCAAAATATTAAGACATTGTAAGAACACACTGGAGAAAGCCTATGAATCGTGGCTAAACAAATACTGCCTAGGCATCTTATCAGAGGCATAATCAATTAAGTTAAAAATGAATAAACAGCTTCATCAAAACTAAACAAAATTACATTGAGAAAGTGAAAAGGTGAGTGCCCATGACGTGGAAACCTTTTCAGCTCGCAGGTCTGACAGGACGTCTATACAGAATGCTTAAGTAATTCCTGAAGATCAGCCACAAACTGATAATTGAAAAACAACTTAGGAGCCAGTGAACCATCAAGAAGCACTTCACCTTTGGAGGAAATGTATGCTAAAACAGAGACATAGCACACGTAACATGTCGCCGAGAGCAGATAAAACACAATCAGTGTGTGTGTGAGGAGGAAGAATATATCTCTGACATTATGAGTAGGGGGTGTGTGGTGTGTGATGTGTGTGCGTGTGCATGTGGGGTGTGTGTGTGTGTGTGATGTGTGTGCGTGTGCATGTGGTGTGTGTGTGTGTGTGTGAGCACGTGTGTTGTGTGAAACATTACAGCCACTCTGGAAAACAGCTTGGCCATTTTTCAAAATTTCAAACAAATGTGCAGTGTATATGTTAGCAATTTCACTTCAAATGTCAGCTAGCAGATAAATAAACAGAGTACATCCTTACAAAAGAATATTACTATTATAAAAAATATGAGGGGCCTCAGATGAACCTCAAAGGCATGTTAAGGGAAAAGATCTAATCTCTACCTGTTACACACTGTGAGTGTCTATGCATGCCATGTCTTCAAAGCCAAAACTTTACTGGTGGGGATCATGTTAGTGGTTGTCATTAGTATGCATGGGGAAAGGATGGTGATGACAAGAAGAAAGAAATTTTTACTTTACGGTAATTTTCACTCGCTTTGTTTCACTTTTGAGACTGGGTCATACTAGGTAACTCTTCTGGCCTAGAATACTCCATATAAATAAGGCTGGCTCTAAATGCTCTATGATAACCTGCCTCTGCCTCCAGAGTGCTGATAAGCCAGTCATGTGTCCCAGTCATGTGCACATCTTGCTATGTGTTAATGAAAAGAAAAGTACATTTTAAAAAAAACCCACAATGTTAAAAAGTACACCTACATGATAACCTTTAAAGACAACAACAAAAAAACCAAACCAAAGTAATTGAAAGAACAGGAGAGCAGAGAATTCTGAGAGGAACAGAGCCTAACAGTTAAGCTTTGCCATCCCAAGAGCGTGACTGTGAAGAGGACCAACAGCTGGTCCAGGTCTTTCTCTTCATCCATGTTGAAATGGGCACATGTATGCTGGCAGCTTGATGGAGGCTCTGACTACTTCTCCAGGAGGAAGACATAGGATTAGCTGACCTCTATCCTGTAACATCTCTGGGCATCTTTGCCATGCTCCATGAGCCTGTCAACAACTGCCAGCTTGCCCTCAAGTACCGGAAAACTCTTCCGTAAGTGACATCTCTTTCAATGCATCTCAATAAAAAACGAGATGGATGTGATTATTATTTTCATCTTACGAAGGAGGACATAGGCTATCTTATTTCACTAAAATCAAGTGCCAGGTGAGAACTCTTGATTTGTGTTGCTCCTTCATTCATTCATCTAAAATTATTTATCAAGTAACTATTTACATGATGGGGAATGATAGCCTCTACTCAGCTAAATTCCATCTAAATTACATATGTGTATATATGTACACATATTTAAATGTATATATATGTATTTATGCACACACACACACATATATATATATATATATATATATATATATATCTTCAAAACAGGGTATTAAAGGACAGCTTTGTGGCCATAAGAAGAGTAGCAGTTGTAACAGGAGTTTTAGCTGTTGAAAAGATCTAAGACATCACAGAAGAGATGTTGTGGTGGTCAGATTTGTCATTGCTGGGACAAAGTGGCCAATAAACACAATTTAAGAGACGGATGGGCATTTTGGCTCACAGTCTCTGTGGTTTCAGTCTCTGGCTACTTGCACCCAGGTGCTTGGCCAGAACATCATGGCAGCCAGGAGCTTCTCCTCAGAGTTAATAGGAAACAGGAGAGGAGTCCAGTTTGGGTTCCTTGGTTCTATGATAGTCTCATGGTACCTAATGACAAATATGTACAAAGTGTCAGTCTTTTAGATAATGATCTTCAATTAGTGATAGGTATTTGGTAAGTATATTTTGATTGACAGACTAGCAAATACATACATACATACATACATACATACACACACACACACACACACACACACACACACATATATATATAGTTTTGAGGGTGAGAAGGAATATAGGAAGAAGTCTGGATAACCCAGGGTAACTGTGCTGTATCTTCCATGCTCCCTCTGGATGCCTGTGGTCACCAGGGGTCTCACCTGCCCTGTGTGTCGCTGTTTTCTCTCGGTGCAGGTGCATTTTCTTGGTGTAGGGCAATTAGGCGCCCTGCCTGGAGAATAAGGAAAGAAGAACAGCTTAAGTGCAACCGCACAAAGTCATTATGAGATGCTCTCAAAGCCAGTAATTACTACTGCAGCTTCTCATGGAAATCACTATTAGTATTTTTACTTAAACTACAACTGTGTTTTGTTATTTGACACAAAACGCTTTTGAGAACATCTGCCCACAATTGGATTCCTTTCCAAGCATTCCTTGGAAAAAGAGAAAAAGGATATATACATCAGGGGGTAATTTAATGCTTGTAGTTAAGACCTTGAAAAGGATCCATTGTAAGGCGGAAAAGCCAAAGGGAATGAATTATGAAACACACAGGATCGTTTCTGGTTGCCCTTGTAAAGCAAGGCTGGGGATCCGCCTTGAACACAAGGACCTTCACAATTGGCCTTTTACAAACCCGAGAGGTTATAGTCCACACTGGGAAAGCGACATGCTACTGAAGAGAGAGAATGATTTGTGAATGCCCAGCTGCAGACGTGACGATGGGAAGCATGAGAAAATACGGGAAAGCTGTGAGCCTAGAGACCTGGGGAACTGACTTGGTAACTGCAGCCAGTCATTTCAGTGAGCCCTTAGAGGAAACTATAGGGAAAGTGGATTTTGGGAAGGGGCTCCACAACAGCAGACAATGTCTGACTGTGGCGGCTTGCAATCTTTGGCTACAGGGTGTGGCCGGTGGCAGGTGACTGGAATTAAATACATTTGGAATCTGAGTTGCACCCAGTGTGGAATAAGAGTCATTTAGATTCCCCTAGAGTCGGGCAAACTAGCTATGACTCTGACAACAAGATGGATAAATTATTATCCTGACATCTCAAAATCAGGCAAGAGCTGGAGAGCTATTCCAGCAGCACTGACAGAAACAGGTCAGGCTTGAACCCAGCCAGAGCTAGGTCACCAATATTTCTAGTATTTTATGCAAAACACTGTTCAGCCATTCCTCTGGCAACTTAGAAACAGTAAGAGACAGTATTTATATGACTTCAGAAGGAACTCATGGGGCCTACAAGGACACCTGAAATCAAGAGAGTCAGTGGGTAAATACAGACTTACCTTTATTCTTTTAAGTTCTATTATCTTAGACTCCAGGTCAGCTTTCAAAGTGACATATACTCCTTTACTCCGCCTTTAAAGCATCTCTTCCCTTCCCAACTACCACGGTGACTTCTACTCCAACCTCCTAAACTGTGCTGTTCACTCCCTAGACCGAGGATTTCCTTGCCCCACAGAGAGGGCTGGGCCCCTGGACACTTATTCATTATTATTTTCACACCTTACCTTACAAATACAACCATAGTTTTGCTTGGCAACTCACCCTGTCTCTCCCGACCATGTGCTTCTCTGAACAAATCATGGCAATTGCGCTGTTCTGCTCCATCCTTTCTCAGGAATAGACTTACGATATTACACTGTGTGCTAAGAGTGGCGGAGGAATCCATTGGGAGGATTTTAAGACCGGTTCCCTAGATTTGAGAAAGGAATACATGTGGGAAAGGGTGGTCTAGTTGCTGAACACTATCATGTCCATGTGTGTTTGAAGTTGCTAAGTCTTACAAACATAGAAGGTACTTGAGAAGGAAAAGACAACAGAAAGACAAAGAAGACAAAAGACCCAGGGAGTATACAGCATTGGTGTCATGGAATGTCTTAGTTAGGGTTTCTATTGCTGTGAAGACACACCATGACAGCAACTCTTATAAATGAAAACATTTATTTGTGGTGGCTCACTTAAAGTTCAGAGGTTTAGTCCATCATTTTATCATCATGGCAGGAAGCAAGGCAGCATGCAGGCAGACATGATGCAAGAGAAGGAGCTGAGAGTTCTTACGTTTTGACTCACAGGCAACAGGAAGTGGACACTGGGTGAGACTTGAGCATATATGAGACCTCAAAACCTGCCTCCACAGTGACACACTTCCTCCAACAACACCAACAAGGTCACACTTCCTAATAGTGCCACTCCCTTTGGGGGCCATTTTCTTTTTTATTTATTTATTTATGTATTTATTTATTTGTGTATTTATTTATTTATTTATTATGTATACAATATTCTGTCTGTGTGTATATGCCTGCAGGCCAGAAGAGGGCACCAGACCTCATTACAGATGGTTGTGAGCCACCATGTGGTTGCTGGGAACTGAACTCAAGACCTCTGGAAGAGCAGGCAGTGCTCTTAACCTCTGAGCCATCTCTCCAGCCCCCAGCCATTTTCTTTCAAACCGGCACATGAGGTCATGAACCAGCCCAGCTGGAGTGCTCCATTTCAGGACTTAAAGAACTCTCATTATTCAATCCATTTTCACTCTTGTTTCCTACGACTCGCTGCAGAGAGCATAATTGATCAACATGCCCATGTATGTGCATATTTCCTCGTCTCCGTCACAGTAAAAATCTCTGGTGTTAGCCATAGTACTTGCTATGCACCGGGTATGAGTGAATGGTGGATCCCCAAAGAGACAAATGCGTGGATGGATGCATAGATGTGCTGTGACTTAATACTAACTAGATTCCCAGGGCAGGGACTGGACCCCTCTCCTCCCAGGTGTGCAAGCCACAGTTTACTTTAGCATGTTTCCCTCTTCTTCCTTTCCTTCAAGCAATCCATCTTCAAGTTCTATTCATTTTCTCTTCTAGATTCATTCCAAAGTCATTTCATTTCCTCTTTTTCCCCATTCAATTTCAAGTTCTATAGTCTCTTAACTACACCAGTACATCAGCCTTCTAATTAGCTTCCTGGACTCTCTTAAATCTGTCTTGTACACTCCAATCTCTCAAGACGCCAGATTCTCAACACCCCTCATCTCTACCTTAGACTGAAGGATGAAGAAAAGCTAATATTAAGATGCACAAAGTCCCTAGGCTTGCACAGCCTATGTCTTCTACCACTTTCCACAGCTTCTTGCCCTTGATACTCTCAGACAGGCCTGTTGATTGTTTGAAGCCTTGCAGTGTAAGTCCAGCGGGATCCACCAGCACTTCAACACAATCACATGACCTTTATGATTGCCCCACTCCATGCCTCAGTTTAATTTTGCATTTCTCAAGGCAGCAAAACCTCCCCTGAAACCACCAAGTGGGTAGTTTGCCCTGCCACACCCTTTACTAATGTCATGGGCCTCTCAGTCATAGCCAGGATGGCCATCCCAGCTAGTATGCCTCTGGCAGTGATTGGGGTGCTATTGATAATTACACTAGGATGGTAAATACAAACAGAAATTGTCCTGGGATAGCAGAGTGCTTGCTTATCTTTTCCCTAATACTATATTGTAATTTTTATTTACCAGTTACTATCTACATCTGAACATGGACATAGACCATATCACATTGTCACATTTTTCATGACAGGCATAGTGCCAGATTAAATAACAGACAATAAGTATCTGTAAGGGGAAAAGTAGGAATAAATAAATATGCAAAGTCAGCTCACATTTCACTTTCTGTTACTTTTTATCATTCTCCATAGACTATTTTTTATATAGTAGATCATTTTATTGCTTCTCATTTTTTAAATTTAGGGACATTTGACACAGCATTGCTTTATTACAGACTCATTTAGTCAATAAGTATCTACTGAGCATCTAATGTGATTCTGGCAATTCAAAACATTAAAATAACAAAAACCGTGGGTCCTTCTCTCAAAGAACTCAGAGTCCCATGTTGGGGGATCCCCAGAACCCACTTGAACTGCAGACTAGTTTGCATCATATGAATACCTAGCCAGTCTGGAAATGAAAGGATAAAAAAAGTCTCAACTCTTTTTAAGATTTCCTTCTCTGCTCTATCATCTCCTCACCTCCTATTCCAAGGTCATTGCCCTTATGATTTTCATTTCTTAGTAAAATCTAACTGCAGGAAACATTCGGCTACATTGTGGTAATTTTAGATCCTAGCAATCTGTCAAAAATGATATTAATGCATATCAACCTGCTAGAAATAAATGGAAATCTCAAGGAGACCAAAATTAAGTGCTATAAGCCTAGGCTCTGATCCTAAAGCTTCCCCATGGGTGCTTATCAAATTCAGTAATAGCTAGTAGTTTGGGTTTTAATATACAATCAGGCCAGATATGAGGCCGTGGGTCCTATGAGACACTGAGTCAGAAACTAATACCCCTTCATAAAGCTGTAATGCTCAAAGGGATATAGCCTGAGTAATTAGAGGCATTGGGGGGAAAGATCCACCCACCTTAACAGGGAAACAAATGAAATTCGGTGTTCTAGGCTACAAAAAGGGGGAGAATATATATATATATATATATATATATATATATATTCCCAGAGGAATGAAAATTACAGACTTCTGTTTCGTTTTCTTGTTGAAGTTAAAATGCATATTTTTATAGTGGTGTTGAAACTGTCAAGACAAGAAATTTACATAGAAATTAATCCTGGGACAGTGATGTCACTGTAGTACCCAGAAGATTGACCAGAAAATAATTGAAGGATATGTCTGCATCCTGGGCCACACAGGATTTTCATGGGTGGGTTCTCACTGAGGGATGGCCCTATAGCACAGGACATAGACACAAGCAAGATAAGAATGTAATGGTCTACAATAACAGCAGCAGCATCTGAAAAGAATGGTTCCCTGAGCAGAAGAGTCTGAGATGGGGATTTGCAGGCAGGAAATTTCCGGAGAATGCTCTATGGAACACCAATAAGAACATGAAAAAAAAAAAAAAGCAGACTTGACCAGGCGATGATACAGTAATACAATTGCAACAGAAGACTCAGCTAATCCTGCAGGGACCTCAGTGGCTGGAGAGAGCTCTTAAGAATTATCACAAATTGAAAGAATTAAGATAGGCCTTTCTTCCCTAATATCAGCTAGGCATTAGTACAAATTGTCCTGGGAAGAAGTCATAAATCTGGGGAAGTTGGTTCTCTTTGGCCAAAGATGATTTTGAGAGAGATCTAAAAGTAAGCCACCAGCAACCATTGCAGGGAAGGAAAGGAGCATCTTGGTCCTTCTCAAAATAGATGGGAGGTGAGGACACTGAGCAACACAGAGCAGCACTCACTGTGGCCTGCTCCCTGGAACTCCTCAGATTCACTTCCTTTTGCACACTGTGCATTGTTCTGGCTAGGATGAACATCGTCAGATTCCTGACTGTTCTTAATCCCACACTGGCAATCCTCCATGCTACAAGTGGTTTCACAAGCACAAATAAAGTTCACCACGCCCCACCACTATTATCCATGCTAGATCTCCTCCTGATGACCAAGTACGATTGTAGCTTAACTGACGAAAAATCTGAGGATCTAGGTTTCCTATCATTATGTCCTTCTAAGACTGTGTTGACTGTACTTATCCATTAAAAGTTGGCAATGAAGAGATATGTCAGCGGTTCATTTGAGTGTGAAACATTCTTTTTCTTCATTACAAAACAGCAGCAACTTTAGCTTGATCTTCTCCTGAAGTATAAATTACCTTTGCAAGCAAGGTATAGCCTTTCCCTGGCTGTTGATCTCTTGAGACACAGAGTCCTGTGAAACATGGTGCAGCCATAATTTAAACCAAAATAGTTATTACACCCTCCAGCAGCCTCCACACTCTGAGCACTGGATCATCTAATTAAACTTCTTTTCAAGTTGCCAGAAGAGAAAACACAAATTTTGTAAGTGGGTTACTATGAGTGGTACTAACATAAAAATGTCAAAAATGAGAAAGCAGTTAAGAAACGTGACAGGTAGAAAGTGAAGATCTAATACACATATAAAATAGTCACATTTTCAAATGAACATTTAACAATGGTATGGGCTAGAAAACAAATGAAGTGGAAATACAAAGTGTTAAAAGCAGAAAATGAGATGATAGAAAGAAAAGCAAATACATGAAATCACAACAAATATAAATGGGCTAAACTTAACAATCAAAATTCAGAGATGCTCACACAATCCTACTGTAGAAAATAGGTATATTAAAAACATAATGGCATGGAAGACTTAGAGATAAGAGGCCAGTAAAATTTACCAGGCAATTTCTTTCCAAAAGAAAGCCATTATATTATCTCTACCAAACAAATTGGTCTTTTTTTTTAAAAAAAAAATCACAATTTTAATAACAAAGAAGATAATTTAGGGAAATGTTTACTAGGACAGTGTATGTTCTTAAATACATATACACTTATCACCTTATGGTCTTATGAATAAAATCTGTAAAGAAATTCAGGGCAACCCACATCAGTGCTATATCTCCTGAGTTTTGTCATTTTTTTTTTACAAGGTTTGTTACCTCATGAAAAGAGAGCCCAAATTTAAGGCAGTGGTTATTGGGTCAATTTAATCCTAACTATTCAAAAGCAAGGTTAATTTATAAATATATTCTGGAGAGTGGATAAATAGATCTTTTTTATCTTGTTAAGTTTGTTTGCCAAGTGCAGCTGTGTTTATGAAGCTGAAGTTTTGCTTACTGATTCTAGGAAGTAGATTCAGTAAATGATTTATGGAATTGAACTGAACTTTTGTAAAGAAATATAAGCCTGTTGTCAAACATTCATACACCATGGTGGACTTTCTAGGTGGGGTTCCTATTAAATGGAAATTGTTTTTCAGAAATTTGGATTGGCTGGCAGCCCTGTAACAGAGCCAAGTTCTGGAAATAAAGATGATCCTTTTCATGTGAGTTGTTCTGTCTCCTTATTTTGTTTGTTTCTGTTTTGCTTTTGCTTGGCTGGGAGATTTTTTTCTTCTTTAATGAAAATAAATCTCACTGGCAAGGCTTATGCAAGCACAGTCTCAATCAAAAAGATCTTCCCTTGAATTAGTATTCTCCAAGGACCTCCTTACTGTAGTTTCCAATGCATACTTGCCAAGTTAAGGAAATCTCTTCTTTCAGGAATGTGGGTTCTTTCTCTTGTCCTTTACAAATAAAAGTGAAATGAAATAAACTAACGGGGTTTAAAGTCAGGCAGGATTTTATAGTGGATAACATTGAGACAGACTGGGGGCGAGGAAAGAAGATGGAGAGGAGGGAAAAACAGCAAGGGGTGGGGGAGACAGCGCGCTCACGCATGAGGCTCACGCAGGGGCGGGTGGACTTGGGAAGGGTGCTGATATATAGGCTCTTGATGGCCTTGCTAACGGGAAGATTTGACTGCTAAATTTGACCTTGCTCCCAAGTAATTGATGAGACGTAACATTATCATCAGAATGATGGTAATGAGCTATAGATGCAGAGTCGGCCTGTGGAGGTTGCAGAGAAAATAGACCTTAAGGCAAATGCATTATTCAGGCTAAAGAGACCAGTGCAGAAATTCCTGTTAGGAAAGCTTTGGTGGGGTTGTTTTGAATACTGTGACCTCAATTCTCCCATAGCTGAAGCACAGAAAAACCCAACAACAACAACAAAGATATCTTAAACTGGACTCGGTTGTGATCGTTCCCTGAGGTCTCACTCCTGTCGTAAAGAGCTAGCTGAGTCTCGCCAATCCCTCAAAATCAGGTTCAACGTCAAGTCCATGACTAGGGTCTGTCTTAATTATACCTTTTGGTCCTACGTCTCTGACATCTGAAAATACCAAATATTCTCCTAATTGTGGTTTTAGAATAAATTAACTTCTTCATTTCTGCTTTCTTTTTATTTCTCCCTGATCGTTTCCCTTTGAAAAGGATGTCTGTGTTTTCAGCCACAGTGGCTTCACTAGACACCCGGCCATTACAACCTCTCATTTCTGATGTGTGGTTTGTCTTGTGAAATGAGATTTCAGTCGTGCGTGTTTGAAAAGCTCTGTCTCCGCAGCTTTGCTTTGTACTTTGCAAATGTTCTCACTAAGTCTGGAATGGAAGCAATTTCTCATATCTCTCTCTCTCTCTCTCTCTCTCTCTCTCTCTCTCTCTCTCTCTCTCTCTCTCTCCCTCCCTCCCTCATCTCTCCTCTTCCTTCTCTCTCCTCTCTCTTTCTCTCTCCTCTTTCTTCTTTCTTCTCTCTCTCCTCTCTCCTCTTCCTTCTCTCTCCTTTCTTTCTTTCTCTCTCTCTCTTGCTGTCTCTCTCTCTTCTTCCTCCTTTGGTGTCTACATCTTACTAATTTCCATTCTTTTCTGTTGTATGCAGAAGAGAATACTCCTCAGCTATGGCTTTTCTGAATTCAGTGTACAGTATGTAAGCCTTGTCGACTCAGAGGCTGGTTCCCCTGAATTGACTCAGCAAGAACTTGAAACACTGACATTTTAACCTTGGCTCTTAGTGCATCGGGTCTCCCACTGTGAGGAGTTGCCACACTTCTGGGTTTACAAAGCTAGGGTTGTGACTTCACTCTAAAATCTGGTGTCCACCACAATGATAATCCCTTCTCAGAAAATCTGAGTGACTGAAACTATTTTACCAAGCACAACTCTAGCCTTAGCATAGTCTGACCTCTGTATAGATAATGTTTATTTATATTCAAGGTTATAGAATCACCCTGCTTCCTCATATATTCAACTCAAAAACCTGATACCCAAACCTTTCCCAAGCCTACTGATCCCAAGATCAACTCCTGCCATCAGTCTCTCCTAATTCTATCTCACTGAAGTGCAATATTATTCCACGGCACCCCTGTTCCTCACTGTAGCAGTCAATGTATCTAACTGGCTTGACTATAGTTGTGCATACGGTTGTATTCAGCTGGAGGATACGGACAAGGCTGACAAGCTTCCCATTCTTCCTTGACACCTAAGATGTACCAACCACTTGTGGCTACCAAGCCCTTCTTGCTGTGGAAATGAATGGGCATTTATCAATCATGAGCCACACAGGACAGTATAGGCTTACACACTGTACACTGAATTCAGAAAAGCCATAGCTGAGGAGTATTCTCTTCTGCATACAGCAGAAAAGAATGGAAATTAGTAAGATGTAGACACCATCTCTTACTGTCTATAAGAGATGATGAGACACCAGGGACTGGTAGCATCAGAAAGCTCTTTCTGCCTAAGTCTGAAGGCATAAGAACCAAAAGAGGTTTCCAAAAACCAGGAAGTTCCAAAGAGGAACCCCAACAGAAACTTGGCCTTGGGAAGAGACATATGGCCCTTCATGACTGACTGGCCATTGGCGTGAGGGGCAAGGAAAACATGTGGCCTAATTCCCCTCCTCTTTCTTACTTTAATGTCCCTAGCATCTCTATAGAAGACAACACCATCAGAGGGTGCAGTGAGTTATTCTTACTCTAGTCTCCCTCTGCAACTATTTTGAATACAGCTTTCACTTCCCATCCCCAGAAGCAAAGCCAAGTCACCTTTGACACAGTTTCCGTTTCTCCACCTCCTCTCAGTAGCTCAGTGTGGCCAATCCAGATATCTGCCTTATGTAGATGCCTGATGACACTTCCCTACAGTATATCTGGATTTAGCCTGCTTGACTTGCCTCATTGACCCTCACAGTCCACATGGCCCATGTGACAGGCCACGGTAACTACCTCTCAGCCACAGCACGACTCCAGAGGACACGTGCCAGCTTGCTGTAAACCCACCAAGTAGAATTTTCCAAAGGAAGCCTGCTCAGGTAACGTCCTAGATCCTAAGCCCATAAGTCTGTCTGTTACCCTCTTCCCAGCACTCCCTTCTTCCATCCATCCTTCCTTCTTCCTCACCCTCTATTGAGCACTCATGTCCTGAATATACCCATAAGCCCTCTGTGATATGCTTCCTTTAGGATATATTGACAATAAAGCTTGCTCTGTTGTTTCCTGAGTTTCCTTTACGCTTCCATCTCCTGTCACACTTGACCCACACCTGAGCCTAACGTCTTCGTAGCTCAGTGCTCCTCTAGAGAGTGGCTAACCTGTCAGGGATAAACAAACCACAGCTTCACTGAGAACTCTACAAATGCATGTGCCAGAATGTATAAGTTTCCTGTGACAGAAACTCCGGGCCACAAACTAGACACTTAAGCCGTAGCCAAATGTCAGCCTGAAGTATTCGAGAAAGGCACATTGCAGATATCCAGGACCACTCCTTGAGGAGCCCCATCAGGGAAGGGCCAAAGTTCACATCTCCTCCGAGGGAAGGGATGTCAAGATCATATCAACGGAGTGCAAGGAAACCCATTAACAGTTTGTGCAGTCACCCTCCAGATGTAGTGAGCGGGCTGGAAATGGGGTTCAGGGTGTTTATTCACATACATCCTGTTTCGTTTGCCCTGTGGATATTAGTGTCATCAAGTGTTTTCAGTAATCCACAAAACCTAAGTACAAAACCAGCTTCCTTAGAAAATGAATTTGGACGCTTCAAAAAGACTGAGAAGCAACCTCAGCAATAGTAGCAACAAAGGAAGTTGGTGGTTATCATGTGCCAGACATTGCTTTAAACCTTTCGTGTCTGTTGAATTAGTTTCTCATTGCTGTTCTGGAGTTAAAAACACCAGCATGGGTCCTACAGACTAATGTTAATATGTCAGCAGGGCTGCGTTTATTCAAGGGACTGTAGGGGAGAAATTATCTCTGCCTTTTCCAGCTCCCAGGGGCTACTTACATCCCACTGCTCATATCCCCCTTTCAGAAACTGTATCATTCCAAACTCAGTTTCCATTACGGTACTTCTTTTCTGATTCATATTCTCTCTCTCTCTCTCTCTCTCTCTCTCTCTCTCTCTCTCTCTCTCTCTCTCTCTCTCTCTCTCTCTCTCCTGCTTCCCTGTGTGACTTCAAAGGATTCCTGTGACTGTACCTGGAACTCATTTTGATGTTAACTGAATATACTAACCCTGTCTACAACATCTCCATCACAGGGTAGTCATGGGCTCCTGGATCTGTATTTCCTACAAACAAGGACATTCCACACCATGGTATATTTCTGTTGTCTAGTAGTCAGACCCTGCTCCAGCTTCAAGAACAGTCCCCAGCTCCCTATACTATCCTCTGTAGTAAAAGGATCCAATTAAAATTACAGAGCAATTAATCACCATACCTCTTCAGTTTTCTTCAACCCAGATGTCATCTCCATCTCTTCTTGACATTCATGTCCTTGACAGTTCCGACGACTGTGGGCCAGCTACTTTGTATGATTTTCTTCCACTTGTCCAGGGACTTTATCACATAACTGATGCTGTGTTCCTTCCCATGCATTTATCAGGGCTCGAGTACATTTTATTTGTCCCACTATGGATGATATCCTCTTACTCATTCATGTCCTCTAAATAAACTAAACTTGGAAAGGTTTCTCCTATACAGCTACTATTTTTCTTTTGTAATTAGTGGTAGTTGGTATCCATTTGCATGGGTGTGGGCACATGGACAAAAATGCATGCCACCACAGGCATGTGGTGGTCAGAAGACAGCTTGCTGGAGTCACTTTCTCCTTCCACCATATGAATCCTAAAGTATTCAATTCGGGTTGGCATGCTTGGCAGGTATCTTTCCTGCTGATCCATTCTGCCAGCCTTGTGAGAAAGTGCTTTGAAACTATGCTCACACACTGACCCTCACAAACTTTCAACCCCATCTTCATAATCTTCGTGAGGATTTTATTCATAGGCTATCATCTATTAATGTAATTATCTGGGGACTCATTTTACCACCAGATTTGCAGTAGAATGCCCGTCAAACCAGATTAACATATTTCCCTTGATTTTTGGCATCTAAGATGATTAAGGCTTATCTTGTGGTTTCCCTTCTCATAGAGGCAGCTATTTCTTCATTCGTGGGTCCTTTTCGTAGAGAATGGTTAATCAACAATATTTGGGCACTGTGTGTACTCACAACCTTGTCATAATGGACAAGAAGGCAAGCTGCATCTCCCTTATTTTTCTTTCTACTGATATTGAAAATCACTAGTCATATGGGTCCCTCCAATTGCAAGCAGTGCTGCAAGGTGCATTCTCTTCTCTCTGTTCCAGAGTGGTAATGCTATTGTTTTCTTCTACCATATGAATGGATTCCTTTGTTTAATACAACACCCTTTTCTAAAACAGATTTAGTTTGACCATAGAAATGGAAAAGGGAACTCTAGCTAGGGACAAGGGAAATAATTACAGAAAAAGAAGAAGGGTAAAAGAGCAGTAAGGATATCTGGAAAAGCCATAAGAAATCATACTGTTAGCTATTTACCTTAAAAAAACTATAATACATAGAAGTCTGTGTATAAATGAGTATATGTAGTTTAAATGAATTTTTTTCTGCTAATCCCTCCAAGAGCCAAAGACCATCTAACAAAAACTTCCAACATCAGGTAAGAGAAGACCTCCTTAGTTTTTGGTCAGGGTTGTCCAAGAGACTCTCAAACATTACAGACTATCACCCTTGGTTGTCCCCCTGGGGTGGTAGATAAGTTCCTATTGCTGAAGATGCCATGCACTTCAGACTCAAGCCCCAGAGGCCCCTGACCTGAATAGCTCCTCACTGAGGACCAGCTTTCATGGTACCAGAAGGCACCATGCAAGTTTTCAGAAGAGGGAAGCCCAACAGTCCCACCCAGCTATGATCATAGGAACCACCTCAGTGACCAGCCAGGCACTATAACCCTAAAGGGTTGTCAAGCAGTTCAATTCTTCGGATTTTAATCTACTTCGCTATAACTATTTCATCTCTCTTATTTGATGTGTGACTGAGGCAAGTCACTCAGACTCTCTGTGCCTCCATTACCCTCTGTGCAAAAGAAGGTGCCCCGGGCTCACCGTAAATTGGTTTTACTCCAAACCAGGAGCAGCTATTTCTCCAAAGACTCTTGGCTCTGTTTAGAGAGACAAGGTAAAGCACCAGGTAGCCCATTCCTACTGGACTGTTGCTGCTTCTAGGTTCTCCTCAAAACAGCAGTTCAGGGATGTCTGTTCCAATCATACTAGATTCTGTGTCCACTCATCTGTCATGAAAACCATAAATCACACTGGTATAAAGCTTATTCTGATATATATATTTACACATAGCCTCTTTCTCCAGCAGGAGTAATGTTTTTCATTACCTTTAATGTCTGCTTATTTGATCACCTCTCATGCATCTAGCCAACCTCCTATTTCTATGACCATCTACTCACTGTGTGGACCCTGTCGCCCTAGATTATCTCAGCGTGGTCACCTCTACATTCTAAGGACCTCTGGCATCCCAGGCCAAGTCACCTTCACCCATGGAAGCCCACATTCTGTTTAGATTCTTCCTCACAATGCCACACTCCCCACTGACAACTTCCTCAAAGGTTCAGGCTCTAACTCTGCATACAGATCCAGTCCCCTGCGCTTACCTGTGTGTTGCCCGGCCTAGGCTCTGATCCACCCTGCCACGCAGCTCTGCTACTCTCCCCACTAGCCTCAGTTCACCAGAGACTGACACCCCCCTCCCTATTATCATGGTTTCTACTCTTTTTTAGAGTCTTCATCACTTAAAGAATTCAGGACTGAATTCACAGAAGGGAATGTTTACATCACTCCATTGATGCCTCACATCTTAACCTATAAAATGCAAAGAAAAAAATATGTATTTATCTCTCCTCCAAAGTGGGTTGCCACCAAAAAGCACTGTTTCTTCAGTCAAATATTCAATATCATAATTGTCAAGATCACTAGTGATATTCTCGTTTCATTTTCATCTCATTTCCTCAATGCAAAGGCTCTGCCATTCTCTGTGGTATTTACTTCCTTATCACATATATAGAATATGTTATATATATATATATATATATATATGCATATGCATATTCTTGAAGGACTGGTACAGTTTGTAAACCACTCAATCAGTGTAAGAAACCAGACTTACTTTTAAATCATTTTATTTGCTGTGTGAATTTGGGCAAGTTAATATGCCTTAGTATGCCTCAGTTTCTTTAACTTTAAAATGGGTGTCAATATTTACTTTACTGTAAAAGTTATTATGTAAATACTATATGTAATAAAGCATTCTCTAAATGCCAATCCCTACCTTTGCTACCTTCTTGGCAAAGCTCTATGTGTGATTTTGTGTCTCACTCACCTATCTGATTATCTTTTTATTCTTTCCCTTTGAAACCTGAGTCTATGTGTGAAAATTTCTGGCATGCAAAAATTTCCAACATCATCAACCATCAATAACAACGGGTCTGAGAAGCTAATTTCTTACTGAACCTTAAAAAAATTTTATCAAGTTTTTCTTTTTTCAGAAATCATTGACTCAACAGTGTTAACTGAATTTTCCTCAAGAATTTGTATTCTCTCGGGTCTTTGGGGCTACCCCGATGGTTTTCTCATTGTCCCCAGCAAGGGAAGGCAGAAGCATCCGTTCTAAAGCAGACTCTTGTGAAAGTCCTCCTGCTATGCAAAGCAGGCTCACCTCTCCTTTCCAGACACTTATTACCAGCAGTGGGGAATCCCCAACTCTTCTGTTTCAAGAGAAGCAGAATCGAAAGAGTTTATTGGGCCTCTCTGCCCCAATTTGTTGGAAGAATCTACATTTGTTGCTATCTAAAAATATTCTGTGGTGTCCTGCATTCTGTTGTTCTGTTTGAAGCACTTTTGTTGAAATAATTCTTTTTGTCTCTCGGTTATTTTGTTGCAGTTTTACAGTGTTAAAGCCTTCATTTGATGACAGTGAATAATAGTGAAGGGGGAAGCCTGCAGCTTCTGCTGCACTGAGATGGTGATTCCTATCCTAGCCTCCACGACATAGCCAAATGAGAAGCTGCAATGGACTACTCCTTAGACTGCAGACCAAGCAGCAGAGTGTAGAATGGTTTCCTTTCAAGGATGTAATTAAAATCATTATGTAAAAATAAACATTGTGACATCGTGAATGAGCTATTTTGAAAGTGTAGAACACCTATGAGAATTCAAGGTTCCAGAAGAAAGTATCTCTTCATTCCCAAGTACAAGCCTGCTCATTTTAGAATTTAAAGAAGTCTGTCAGTCTCGTGGCTAATGGCAACAATGATTTTTTTGCAATCATCTAAAATTTAAAGTATATAAAAATCATTTAATATTTTACAATATTTTGCAGGTCAGTGTAGGACATAGTCTTTTACCCAATAAGGATTAAATAACCTACATCTATGTGTTTTGTTGCTGGTTTCTATAATTAAAGCAAATACATATAGGCTGAACTGATTGCAATATAAGGAATTATTCTCTCGGGTCCTACTTGTACTCATTCTTTTTCTTGTGCATTAGAAAAAAAACCATTCATCAATGAGTGCAGTTGCACCAGTACTTAGCATGTGCATATTGTCTCCTCATATCCCACTGCATTCTTCCAAATGCACCCATGTGTCTGTGGGTATGTAACATCCGCCCACAAACACACACACACACACACACACACACACACACACACAAGCACAAACGTGTGCACACACAGAGAGAGAACACTTATAATGGCATCTGAACATATTCATCCATAATTATATTCTAGACAACACAGATATTTTTGCATTCTTCTGCAGAATCTGCAAAGAATGCATGCTAATGTTTGGAGTCTTAAAGCAAACTGTAATCTTAGGAACCGCGAGGTGAACCTCAGTGGCAGTAGTCTTTGATATGCAGCATAAGTGAAATGCTGCATAATATAAAATGATGGCGCTATTAATCCTTCGGCACTCATGGTGCCCAGCCCCCTCCCGCCCCCCCTCAGCTATTGATACCAACACCATTGTCTCTGGCTTTAAACTTCATCAGTATGCAAACGGAGTGTCACTATGATGGGTGGTAACTTGGTTGGATGCACTTTCTACATTTCTGGCAAATGAGTATAATTATTTTCAGAGCTGCGGGCAACTCATGCATGTTTTATCCCCCATCTGGACCGGCACGGTACACAATAGTGATAAAAGATGATTTTCCCCCTTGGATGTTCACAGGCCATCATCGACACAGTCCTGATGAAATGGCCATGTATCCCCTAGCAGTTCTATATCTGCCACAGCTTGACAACAAAATTATTTCCCCATAGTACTAAAACACTTCAAATATTCAAGCCCTCTGTGCATATATTTGTGTTTTGAAGCATTCAGCGTTAACATAATGTGGTAATTTATAAACTGACAAATTAACTATGCAGAAATCACAGAGAGGCCTTATGAGGTCTGCGAAGCAGCACAGAAGAAGGTAGCGGCTTTTTGCGGCCAGTAATAATAATAATCCTATCAGCTGTCGCGCATTGCCCAGCCTCCCATTGTTAGAGCTGCCTGCTCTGAAGCTTGCTGACTGGAGGTGATTCCGCCACAACTGCCTGCCTCCAACAACGCCAGCCTCTTGGCTGGCTCCAGGCGTCACGGGGAGGCCCCACTCCCGGACTAGGGCTGATGGGCACCAGTCAGCAAGCGCGAGTTGCCCGTATTGACAGAGGCACAAGTGTGGAATGGAATCTGGTGTCTGTGAGCTTTGCCTCCTAGACAAGAAGAGAATTTAGGACCCACCAAAGCAGAAGCAACAAAACTGAGATTGTGCACGCGGAGGGAGATCAGCCTTCTTTGTTTTGTGGTTATAAAATGATTTTAATGATTAAAATCCATCATCTTGCTAGCGCGTTCTAGCAAAGGCTGGCATTCTTACAGGCCCACTATTGATCCTCAGGCAGACAGCTGAGGGAGGCGGCATTCATCACAGGACCCAAGGAGCACATTTTCACTTTTATTGTATTAGCTTAATTCTCTTTCAGATGAATTAAAGACTAATTTTGCTAGACCAAGGGGTGAGCGATGCATCTACCAATGCCCCTCCGTCTAGCGTGCGGAGTCTTAGAAGGCAGGATTCATTTTGAGAGGCAAGAAAGTACAAATTCTTTATAAAAACACACAGAACATTCCTTCACCATTTACTAAGCCAGTCTCCCTTCCTTCCTCCCCCATTGCACCCTGCTCTCCACTTATCTCCCTCCACCCCCCACCACACGGGCATCCTTGCTCTCTTGCAGAATCACACATGCAACACACACACACACACACCGTTCTTTAAATGGTATGTACCATTCTATGAGGCCTACCAAACATCAGACACCCTTTATCAGCAGTTGTGCCAGGGTCTCCATGGCAACAGTATAATAGATTTGCCCTTATTCAATCCCAGAGGCCACATTGAAGTGCAATGCAAAATTTGCTGGGGCCCGAATACCTTTCAAGCCATGGCTCATGTGTCAGGAAACAAGTCAATGCACAGACAGCACTGCACATAAAGGTGGGAAGGAACCTTTTCTCGCCACTGCTGTTTGCTCACAGTGACATTCAGAAGCCCGGACTCTACTAGATCTCATTTCTGTCTCGTTTTCTAGCTATTAATTCACTTCATTGGGTGAAGAGGCGAGTGGGGGAGGGGAGCGACATGCTTTGCAATAATAAACGGCCAACAAAAGTGCAAGCTAGCTGCATAAAAAGGAAGCCTGCTTCTCAGCCTCCAAGGTTACCTAGGATTCAATATGGCTGAAGCCCATCATCACCGCCCGTGGAGTGCCAGGGTTCAATGTACCTTTGGTGATGAGCAGGGCTGAGCAGCTGAGGCAACCTCACCACCCAAACTGGAATGGCATTTTGGGATGGCCTAAGCAATCTTCCCCTGAGAAAGGAACACAGAGGAATGGATGTGTGCCCTCTCATACGAGATCCTGTCTCGTCAGGCGGGAAAAACTCCCGGGAGTTCACACCTGAAGTTGACGCTGTCTAAAACAAGCTGAAAAGTTAAACAATCATTTGTTTCAGGTTTATTTTAATCATGAGCTTTGAGACTTCCAGGATGATTACTTTGTGGGTTAATTATTTTCTGTGCTGTGACTTTCCAAACCTAATTGCTCAACTTCATTATTGTACATAGTGATCCATAGCAAGTTCCCAAAATTACCTGTCCAAATATTTTCCCTTTTGATTATCACTGCGAATTTGCTATTTTTTTCTCCCTGAGTTGAAATTATACAAATGACTGGTTGGGGTGTGTGTGTGTGCGTGTGTGTGTGTGTGTGTGTGTGAGAGAGAGAGAGAGAGAGAGAGAAATTTTGGAGATTAAACTGGAGAAAGCAGTGGACAGGTAGATAGCAGAGTTGAGCTGACAGTGCTATCAGGATTTGATACAAATGCTTCTCTGGGATAAAGCCTTGTTAACATCAGGCCAGTGGTTTGCATACTTTAATGCATGTAAAAAAGTTATTTCTAACACTCAACTCCTTGAGTCCTAGCCTTCAAGATTCTGGTTCAGTAGGTCAGGGATAAAGACTGAGTCCAGGAATTTCCATTTCCAACAAACTCAAGACAAAGATCACACATACAGTTAAGAACCAAATTGTCCGCGCTGACCTTGAACTCATGGGATTAAGCAATCCTCCTATCTCTGCCCCTAGAGTAGCTGGGGCTACACGCATGCACCATTAGACCTGAATATATCTTAACACAAGGCCAATGTCTGTGCGTTTAACTTCCTTGACTTCTGACTCCAAGGTTGTTCTGAATGTTTGTCATGTCTTTTCTGTTTTTCTTTAAAGCACTACTTATTAAACTTAATATATTTAGCCCCTTCTCCAGTACACAGACCCTTAATTTCTCCCAGCCCCTGGAATTCAAACAGGATGGGGAGCTGTGGGAAAGGAGAAAAAGAAAAACATCAGGAAACCCAGATATATTCTCAGTAGTAGGGCCAAATGTGTCAGAGAGTAGTATTTGATCGGCAGTCTGTGGGTGAATACATGAATGAGTAAATGTGTTACAGTATGAAAGCCTCCAAACTCAGGTAAGGAATAGTAAGATACATATGTCCCAGTCTTAATTTATACTGAAAAATACATTTGAATGTCTTGTATTTGGCTTGACAAATGGATTTTTGTGAGGCATATGGAGTAAATAATACTTTGGATTCTTCTGGGAGGTTGGAACCTCTCCAAGGATTATCATAGAATGCAAGATTAAAACTAAAAACATAGCTGGATGTGGCCAAATTGAATGTAGGCATTTAAGGTCAGCCTAGAGAGGATGGCAAGACCCCCCATCTCAAAAACATCAATTAAAAATGTAACTCTCCATTGTCTACTTTTGAAAATATAAGATCTCAAGTGGAAGTGCACACACACACAACAGTTAAAAAATAGAGGCCAAGAATTAATGAATTAGAGAGAGGAAGAAATGCAGAGTTGGAGAGAGGAAAGGTAAGGGAGAGGATGATGTAGTCAAATTTTAATTTTGACAAAGTAAAAGAATGAAAAAATAAAGATGAAGAACCACCGACAATATTCTCTTTCAAACAAAGTAAAAGTTTCTGTTCAATGTTTAAAATCTGAAATCACAGAATCACAAATAACTTCTTTTCATTCCTTATGCCTGTTGATTTGATCCTAAAATCTGAGTCACTTTAATAATCACTCTTATTATAAGTAACAAAAGCCCACTCAGACCACAGGCTCACTACTAAACATTGAGTAAGCTACACTCCAGAAAGTGAGTCCTGAGAATGGCAGGAACTGTGGAGTCAGATTTCTGCAATCTGCCTTAAAACTATCAGCTTGGTTGGATTCCTCATAAGGAGGCTGACAGTACTTGTCATGACCCTTTCTGTTCTAAGATTTTCTTCCCAGAACAGGGCCAAGGGCTCCAGAGTGTTCAGCTCTGGACATTAGATGGGGACCCCCTTAGTCCTCTCTGTCCTTCCAAGGGGTGAGTGGTACCATGAAGTCAAGAGAATACCTTAATTCTATCACCATGCTAGCATGGATTCTGTCCTCCAAGGATTGGGGAGAAATGAGATTCCCTAAATATAAGCCTGGATACCCAGAACTCTGAAGTTGTCTAAGCTGATCTTCCTCCTGCCAGAGGAGTGAGGTCGGAAAGGAGAGAAATGCCCAGAGCAGGTCAGTTCCAAGATCACCAACTAGTAAGTGCCTGAGAAGGATGGTGAGCCCACAGTCTGGGCTCCACACATGTTTCGACAAGCCTGTCATGCTCTGCTCTCTCAGGAAGGGTAGAAGTCCTGTTACTTCAGCTCCAGCCTCCAGGTTCCTGCCCTACTTGAGTTCCTGTCTTGGTTTCCTTCAATGATAAACCATGACAAGGAAGTGTGAGACAAACCTTCTCCTCCCCCAAACTGCTTTTGATCATGCTGTTTATCACGATACTAGAAACCCTGGCTAAGACAGACACTACCACCAGCTCTCAATTCAACAAACACTTGCTGAGCACCTGCTATGTGCTTCGTACTACCGTGTGCCCCAGCAGCACCAGAATGAACACAACATGACATCTCGTTACAAGGTGGTTCTGGCCAGGGAAGTCTGCTTTCGTCACTCTGTCATAGGCTCTGTTTGCCTTTCTCCCAAGTAGCCCTGACATCACAGATGACACCGGCTGTTATTTCTAAATTCCCATTTTTCTTGATTATAATTACTCTATTTCCTTAATGTATAAGGTTTTGTCCTATTTCAAATTTTAACTTTTGGATATCGGAACAGATCCTTCTCAAACACAAGGTGTGTGTTATATGGTAACTGTCTTCTATTTTCTTATACAGACCAAGTCGTACCTTAGAATGACAGTGGAGAATTGAAGGACTTAAAGGGCCTAAAAAATCTGACCTGTCATGTTAACTATTTTATACTGCCACATAATGTATCAGCTTGGAATACATTTTTAAAAGATAAACAAGAACAATAAGGAGTCTCTGCCTTATGAAAGATCTCTGTCAGCTTCACCTTGAAACCCTGAACCTCAACTTCTAGTTCATCTGCATCTGGTCTTCTTGGACACACACAGGTCTCAATTATGTGGTAAACATCCAGCTCAGGAGGATAAAGCTGAATCTGGAAGAGCGTGAGGATAAGCATTCCCAGCAGACGCTGACCCTGGGCATGGGCAATACTCAAGAAACACTGGTTCATCTTGGCTGTACACAGCACTGATGAACAGATGGTTTCAAATGCTGTTAAACCATCAATTCTAGTGCCGGCTCTGTCACAGCTAAGGAAAGCAGGTTCTACCACAAAGTTTGAACTCTGTCTGCCTCTCCCACTGTCCCGCACAGCCACCTGTCACGCCTGTAGCGGTCAGGAAGAATCAGCAGTCCATGCCTTTCTGGCTAAGTGGAGCCCACACACTCTGGACCATTGTTTCATGGGGCCACACTGTCATCCCCGAAGTTGTCCTATCAAGACACTTGTCAATGGCTGTGGGAGGCTTCCCATTCTGTGAAAAGAGGGTTGGGAAAGGCTTTTAGGAGCATCAGCTCATAGGTCACTCCAAGCAGCCTAACAATGCCTGATTATTCAAGAGACTCCAATTCATTTTCCTCTGCTCCTCCCCCACGGTTACTCCTGATAGAAAACTAATTTGCAGAAAAATAGCCCCTGCCAGCTAACTTCTTCTCTGAAATGTATGCTGACCCTGGAACTCTTGTCTCGGTGGGTCCTTATTCTCCTTGTCGAAGCTTTAGTCTTGAAAAGCAGACTTCTCCTTTAAAAGCTTCCCTCAGCCCCCTTGGCACCTAAATGGGAGATGCTTTCTTTGACTAGTCTTTGCTTCTCTTTTTCACGTGTGTGCCAAAATTGGCACTTTCTCTTTTCAGCTCACTCCCTTTTGTGTATTAATGCAGGCAGCAATGGAGAAATGTGGGTGATTTTTTTCAGTCTCTGCACTTGGCCAGCCCATGGGTGATGGATGAAATGGAACATGCTCTCCCTTACACATCACTATTTAAGTGAAGCGCCTGGGCCTCCTGGTGATGTATGGTGCTATCCAAAGCGCCTGACACAGGCAGGGAGCCAAGGCGGCCTCCACCATCCTCTGCGTAAATAATGACGCGAATGGCATTTGGTGCAAACGAGACTCCTATGGAGCATGCTGGGCTTGTTTATCTCCTTATTCTTTCTCTTTGTCATGAAGCCTTTCTCTTTCCTCTCTGGGGCTTCACGAGTGTGGTCTGTCTAAATTATTGGGGGAGGGGGAAGGCCTCCAAGAGTTCAAGATTTTGCAACTAATATTGAACGCTAGAAAGAATGGAAGCCAAGGTCAGGTTAAGAATAAAGAAAATTGATTGGGAGGTCAGGGTCACTGGTGGGAAAGGCGCTAAACATTGCCAAAATATTTTCATTATCACTGCTTTTGTTGTGGAAAAGAGCAGGCCCTATGTAAGGAGGCTAAGAGAGGAGAGAGATGCCTTCTTGCAGAAACCCGCAGGATCAGAATTCTGTGTGGTTTGTTGAGTTTCTATTTTCCTAGTTTCTTTGCCTGCTGTCTGCCTCCCTTGTATGTGGCTGGACCTTGGTAATGAAGCCCTTTCTTACAGTGTGGAGCCCCGGACTTGGAATGAACTCTTTTTCTCGCCATCCTTTCTCCCCCTCCCCACCCCCTCTCTGCTCCTCCCTTTCTCCCTACAGAAGCTTGGAGACAAATTCTTCCAGTTCTATTTGGAGGAGCGAGCTATTTAATGCATCACTGTGGTTCCTTCTACTTTCTGCCCATGTCTACAATATATCTACAACACAGGGCTGTGTATTTTAACAAATTCTTGTTATTATTGGATCTCTGACCCGATTTTGTTTCTATATTCTGAAGCAGAAGACACTCCAGTGGCATGGAATTAGCAACACATTCTGCTAGTGTGTTAATTGTGTGAGAGTTGTTGGCAGGAGAATCTCCTAGAACAACACAGCATTTATTTTTTATTTAAATTTGGTAGCAATTTCATATTGTGTTTAAGGAGTGGTGCCATGACTTAACCCACTTGGGATTTACTGTACGTTCGGGGGGGAGGGGCTCTGCTTCATGCAGTGGTGCAGAAGGAATTATGTAATTTTTTTTCACTTAGCAGGAAAGCTGCTAGAGCTGATTTCTATTTTTTTTTTTTTATGAGAAATTGACATTCCCCGGCAGTGGTTTGGGACGTCCTTGGGCTCCAACACAGTATCTGAAAGCAGTAGTAGGTAGCCACTAGCAAATTCCTTACTTTGATAAAAGCAAATATAAAGCAGAAAAAGCAAAATCTCCCAGGCCAGAAGGACCAGTTTTCTCTAATAGCTGGCCCTTCTGCAACCCTCAAAGACCAGAAGTAACATTATATGAACTTGGCTAACTCCATAAATGTGCGGCTGGATGTCTTAGCTAGGTTTTCTATTTCTGTGAAGAGACACCAGGACTCTTACAAAGGACCACATCGAATGGAGGCTGGCTTGCAGTTTCAGAGGTTCAGTCCGTTACCATCACGACAAGAAGTAAGGTGGCACACAGGCGGGCATGGTGCTGGAGAAGGAGCTGGAAGTTCTACATCTTGATCCATAAGCATGAGAAGGAGACCGTGTGCCACACTGGGCAGAGCTTGAGCGTATATCACCTCAAAGCCCCCCCCCCAGTGACACACTTCCTCCAACAAGGCCACATCTACTCCAACAAGATCACACCTTCTAAATAGTGCTACTCCCTATGGGTCAAGCATTCAAATACTTGAGTCTGTAGGGGCCGTTACTATTCAAACCTCCACAGTGGGGGATCCCAGAAAGGGGGAGGGTAGATCAACAGATAGACCCTACTCAAGAAAATGGCCTCCCACCCTTACCTTAAGAGCAGGAGGCATCTCTAAATGAAGATGAAAGTAGGATCCATTTAGCATGATATGTTATTCAGTTCTGCTGTCTGCCAGGCACTGTGGCAGTTGATATATGTCAACTTGTCCAGCTCTGGCCATACCTAGATGTGTAATTCTATATTCACTCCAACATGACAGCATCACCCCTCTCATTCTCTCCTTTCTGCTCCTGGCTCTGAGCTACCTCCTCTCTCTGGCTTCTTGTCCCTGTCCATCGGCTCCACTGACCCTCCTATCTGAAATCCACCCTGGCTGACAGCTAGTTAGCCTCTGTTCTCCCCTGTGCAGCTCAGCCCAGAACTTTGAAGCAGGACAGACAAGGGCCACCTCCTCCGGTGCCGTCAACTTGCTGCCAAGTCTTTCTCCAGATTAATCCATGGCCTGAATATGATCTGGAACGTAGTAAAATGACGGGGATCCCAGTTGCCTGCTTCCACCCCACACTCTGCCTTTGGGTGTATGAGTTCTTCCTCAAATCTGCAGCATAATTTAGGTAAGAACTAAGTAAGGTGACTTTTGTAGAGACCTCGTTGCTGATCTGGCTTGTGACCAAGTTAGGTTTCTATGCTTCCCGATCCCTGATTTGAGGAGTCACATTTACTGAGGCAATGTTAGGGGCTGTATACCACACTAAGCAAGGTATTAACAGAGATGAACCAGAGAGATCATGGAAGAAAATTCTCATAGAACCTTGAAGAGGTGGATTTAAAATTAAAATTCTCTACATATAGGAAATCTGGGTCTTAGCCAAGGGAGATCATGCTGCCAAGAACAAAAACTTTCATATTGTTTTGCGTGATTTGAAAGACATATTTGAAATCAGTGATTTTCATCTATGGCTATTTGGGGTAGCTGCTAAAACAATGGTACCAAGGCCCTTATGCAGACCTACTGATTGACAGTGTTCATGTAGACTTCAGGAGTTAAAGAAGGGTTTTGTGAGTGAGGAAACCACTGTCTTCATCTTGTTCTACTGCAAACTCGTATTGTATAGTTCCACTGCTCGTGCCTACAAAGTAGGCCAGCCTTTAATGGGGCAGGATGTGTGTGTGTGTAACCTTGGCTGCTCAGTAATCTTTACACTAGTACCAATAAAAGAACTACTGTGGGCTCTCAAGCTATCTCTGATTTCAGAACAGCCACGCAGAAATGATGGCACATCACCTCTAGAATCTTTGTAGTGGCCCCTGGGCCTGTTAACTCTATATCTTTAGCCTCCCCAGAGTCTGCCAATCTTCTTCATCCCTGTCGCTACCTTGTTTACCTGAATGTCCATCATCCCTTGCCTGGACAGTTGCTATAGTCATCTAATAACCCTTTGGATCCAGCCTCATCATTTTCTAATCCTTTTTCACAAAGCAGCCAGTGTGATATTTTCAAAACATAATTATTGAACCTACCCTGGCTGTGAAATGGTGGTAACTGTCAGAGTCATAATCTGGGATGCCAGTGTGAGCCTTTCATAAAAGCATGGGGTTCAGATTGGTGCCAGATCTCTATCCAGACTAGTGGTGTCTGGTTCTTTGGGCTGTCAGCTCACAAAAAAAAAAAAAATGGAGACTTGTTACTAATTATAAAAGCTTGGCCTATAGCGTAGGCTTGTCCCACTAGCTCTTATAACTTAAACCCTTTCTATTTATCTATGTGTTGCCATGTGACTCGTGAATCTTACCTCTCCTCCTGCATATCTTTCTCCCTCTGTGTCCGGCTGGCAACTCTGCCTTCTTCTTCCCAAAGTTCTCTCTTTGCCCTGAAGTCCTGCCTCTACTTCCTATTGGCTATTCGGCTTTTTTATTACACCAATCACAGCAATACATTTCACACAGTGTACAAATACCCCACAACAGTTCTTGCCATCTAAAGAAACGTACAAAAACAGCCAAGTAGCAAGGGGTGCTGTTGATGAAAGGGAAAGGGAAAGCAAGACCTAGATACACTGCAAGAAAGCCCAGGTCTTGTCCGGCCCTGAGAAAGACATAGCCAAGATAAGTCTAAGCCCCCACTTACTTCTGGCCCCTCCTTTGTTGGTCCAAGAAGAAGAGGAGATACTTACAAGGGGTACAGTATGGGTGCTTTTCTTTTATGATTGACGGGTTTGTGTTATGTATTTATTTACCGAACATATCTTACTTATGATATTTTTTATTTTAATCCTATGCATGCCCACTCATGCATAAGCATAAGGCAGTAATTAAAGTGTTTTTTTTCCTGTAACGTTCATTCAAAAGATCATTTTGCCTTACTTCACAAGTACCCAAAACCAATCTAGGCTAGGTTGGAGAACAGTTTAGCTTCTAGTTTCAGGATTTTTGATCACAAAAGTGAATTACTAGGGAGTTACCAGGGGTTATGGGAAAGAT